>JAQZBX010077070.1:0-14336 GCA_029593785.1 Cabassous unicinctus | reverse complement strand
CTTTAAAAAAAAAAAAAAAAAGCTACAATGGTCAAAACAACATGGTACTGGCATAAAGATAGACACATCAATCAGTGGAATAGAACTGAGAGTCCAGAAATAAACCCTCACCTCTACAGCCAACTGGTTTTCGACAAACCTGCCAAGTCCATGTTAACTGGACAAAACAGTCTCTTTAACAAATAGTGCTGGGAAAACTCGGTATCTATTACCAAAAGAATGAAGGAGGATCCCTATCTCACTCCCTATACAAGAATCAACTCAAAATGGATCAAAGACCTAAATACAAAAGCCAGAACCATAAAACTACTAGAAAAAAATGTAAGGAAACATCTTAAAGACCTTGTGGTAGGTGGTGGTTTCTTGGACCTTACACCCAAAGTACGTGAAACAAGAGAAAAAATAGATAAATGGGACCTCCTCAAAATTAAACAGTTTTGCACCTCACAGGACTTTGTCAAAAGGGTGAAAAAGCAGCCGATTCAATGAGAGAAAATATTTGGGAATCACATGGCCAATAAGGGTTTAATATCCTTGATATATAAAAAGATGTTACAACTCAATGATTAAAAGACAAACGACCTAATTAAAAAATGGGAAAAAGACTTGAATAGACATTTATCCGAAGAAGAAATACAAATGCCAAAAAAACCACATGAACAAATGTTCATCATCACTCATAATTAGGGAAATGCAAATTAAAACTACAATGAGATATCATTTCACACCTATCAGAATGGCCACTATTAAAAAGACAGAGAACTACAAATGTTGGAGAGGATGTGGAGAGATAGGAACACTTATTTACTGTTGGTGGGAATGCAGAATGGTACAGCCACTGTGGAGGACTATATGGCAGTTCCTAAAGAAGCTGAATATAGATTTGCCATGTGACCCAGCAATACCACTACTGGGTATATACCCAGTAGAACTGAGAGCAGTGACACGAACAGATATCTGCACACCTATGTTCATAGTAGTGTTATTCATGATTGCCAAAAGTTGGAAACAACCCAGGTGTCCATCAACTGACAAATGGATAAACAAACTGTAGTGTATTCACACGATGGAATATTATGCATCGGTAAGAAGAAATGAAGTTGTAAAGCATATGACAACATGGATGAACCTGGAGGACATTATGTTGAATGAAGCAAGCCAGACACAAAAGGACAAACACTGTATGATTGCATTACTATGAACTAAATATATTGTGTAGCATATTGTATGACCCTATTTATATGGAATGTGGGTATAAATCAATTTATAGAGATGGAATTTGATTGGTGGTTGTGTAGGGCTGGGGAAGGCCTGCTGGGGGGTGTGAAGTTTTTGTTTTTGGAGTAATTAAATAGTTCTGGGGTCTTTTGTTATGATGAGTGCACAGCATAGTGATTGTCCTGAAGGCCATTGATTGTTCACTTTGGATAGATCATAGGGTATGTGAATATATCTCAATAAAATTGCTTAATAAATAGATAACTAAATAATTGTGCAAGAATAACCAGAAACAGCAGCTATGTACAGCAGGAGAAACAGAGAGAGATTGAGAGGTGAAGAATTTTCTTGTTTGCTTGTCTGTTTATTATTATTATGATTGAAATAATGAAAATGCTCTAATAATGATTGAAGTGATGAATGCAAAACTATGTGATTGTACCAAATACCACTGATTGTACACTTTGGATGAATTGTATGCTTTGTTAATATGTATCAGTAAAATTGATTTGCTAAAAAAAAATCAAGCTGAAAAACTCTTCCATATGTCTTTTACTCTTACCTTGACAAGTACACTTTCATAACAAAAAAATTGAAGAATATGTGTAAAGTGACGTAATGAAAGAATATCAAAAATGTCTACATTTAATATTATTGTGTGTATCCAGGTGCTCTGTTGATGGACTAGATATGGTTAGATGAGTAATAAAATTAAAGCATGCATGATTAAAAATTATTATAAGGAGCTGATGTGGCTCAAGCAGTTTGAGCACCCCCCCTGCTACATGGGAGGTTCCAGGTTCAGTTACCGGTGATTTCGGGGAAAAAAAACAAGAAACAAACAACAAGGAAAACAAACGATAAAACCAACCCAGGGAAGCTGATGTGGCTCAGTGATTAAGTGCCAGCTTCCCACATATGAGGTCCTGGGTTCAATCCCTGGCCCCCAGTACCTCAAAAAAAAATTATTATTTATTTATGCCATATATTTATTTTTCTTGTCTTCATTTCAGCAAAGTCATTCCGTTGTTATGACCAAGATGTTCATATAATTTGTTCCCTATCAATGATAATGAGCTAAAGAAATAAAAAG
This sequence comes from Cabassous unicinctus, assembly GCA_029593785.1. Taxonomy (NCBI): domain Eukaryota; kingdom Metazoa; phylum Chordata; class Mammalia; order Cingulata; family Chlamyphoridae; genus Cabassous; species Cabassous unicinctus. Next base: position 12,025 of record JAQZBX010077070.1, on the reverse strand, counting down.
TTAAGTATAATTGTATTCAAACTCTATAAAATTGAATATATTTTCATAAAGATATAAATTAAATGTAAAATTTTTAAAATTTTAATTATTTTATGCTTTCAAAAATCATTTTTCTAACATTTAAATTATTTGTTAACATGAAAGTATAAATTATAAGTTAAAATTAATAAATTTTAAATAAAAGTATTTATATAACACTGAAATGTTTACATTTAATTTTTGAAATTTTAATTAAATTTCATTACATATTTTCATAAAAATAAAGCAATATGTAATTTAAATATTCAATGTCCATCTAGCTGCCAATGTAATCTCATGTGTCATGCTTGTTATGCCTAGATATACAGACAGTCACATTTAAGAATAATATGAATTGTCTAATACAGGAAAATGTTCCTCAGCCACCATGTGTAACTGTGGCTAAAGTGGTATAAAACACATTGTGAGCACGAAACAAAATCACACAAGGTATAATCAAATGTTATTTCAAATTGTCCCATCAATAAAGTTTAGTACTTTTCCTGCTAAAATTCTCCCTGCATTCTAAACAAGGATCCATCTCCTAAGTCAGCAGCAGCACAATGCACACATCTTCACAGCATCTGGGCACCATCTCCTTCTGTTTTAAAGACAGATGGCAAGAGATGTCGAGACACATTTCCCTGGGGCCTGAGGAGTGTTTGTGATGAGAGTGGGTGTTTATATTTAAGGCCTTCTAGGCTGGCTCCCAGTGATCTACACCCCCTAGAAATCATGCTCTTATGTAATACCCTCCCCTTAGTGTGGGCTGTACCTAGTGACCTGAATAGAATATAGCAAAAATGATAGGCTGTCACTTCTATTACGTTATAGAAGACTGACTTCCATTGTACTGGCACACTCTCTTGTTGGCTTTGATGAAGTACGCTGACCTGTTGGAAAGGCCCATAGTCAAGAAATGGAACGTGGTCTGCAGCCAACAGCCAGCAAGGAACTGAGGCTCTCAGTCCAACAACCCTTAAGAAACTGAATCCTGCCAATAACTATGTGAGCAAATTTAGAAGCAGATCCTTCCCCATTTGAGTCTCCAGATGAGATCATTAACCAATACCTTGAGTGCAGCCTTGTGAGAGACCCTGAAGCTTCTCCAAGTTTTCTGACCCACAGAAACTGAGATAACGTGTGTTGTTTTGAGCCACTAAGTTTTGGGGTAATGTGTTACACAGTAATGGATAACTAAGGCACTATTTAAGAACTGAGCCTAGAGCCTCAATAACAGAAACACCCATAAATTTTAAAAAATATTATTTCTGTCTTTATGATATATGGGACTCTCTAACTTGTGGGGCTCAGAGCAGGGTCCCCCCTTGCCTGGGTCTAATAGCAGTAATGGGATTCATGCTGCAGTCTTCAATTTTTTCTTTTTGCTAGAATCTTCACTAAAACGTTTTTTAAAACTATATTTTACAAACATGCATATATTTATTTATTTAAGATTTATTTATTTATTTATTTATTCCCCCCCCACCCGCCCTTGCTGCTTGTGCTTGCTGTGTCCATTTGCTGTGTGTCTTCTCCGTGTCTGCTTATCTTCCCCTTGCTGTGAGGTCCCGCTGCATCAGCCCCTTGCGCCGCGCGGGCCGGCCTGCCCTCACAAGGAGGCCCGGGGAAGCGAACCCCAGGCCTCACACATGGTAAACGGGGGCTCTACCGGTTGAGCCACACCCACTTCCTGTTGTGAGGGTTTGCTGCATCAGCCCACTAGGCTGCGTGGGCCGGCCTGCCCTCACAAGGAGGCCCTGGGAAGCGAACCCAGGGCCTCCCATATGGTAAACGGGGGCTCTATCGACTGAGCCACTCCCGCTTCCCTGCATATATTTATTTTGACATCTAAATTTTTCCTTGTGAATTTCAATAACTGGAAAAAGTGTAAAAATGCTGGTGTATTGTGAATAATGACATTTTAAAATAAAACAGTTTACATCACTCTTTTAAATATATCCAATAGAATCTCAATGCCATAACTTTTTTTTTTTTGAGGTACCGGGGCCAGGGATTGAAGCTAGGACCTCATATGTGGGAAGCCGGTGCTCAACTACTGATCCACATTGGCTCCCTGAGTTGGTTTTATTGTTTATTTACTTGTTTATTTTTGTTGTTGTTGTTGTTTGTTTTTAGGAGGCACCAGGACCGAACTTGGGACCTCACATTTGGGAAGCAGGTGCTCAACCGCTTGAGCCATATCAGCTCCCCAGTGCTGAAACTATTTGATATCCAACACCATTCTTTTAAAAAACACATGAATAGGTTTTACTATCCCAATCAAGATGGTGAAGTAAGAAGCTTCTGGCCTCCATCCCTCCACAGAAGCTTTGAAAAAGAAGCAAGAACTGGCAGAAACATCGTTCTCAGAGCTCCAGAAAGCAGTTAAAGAACTGCAGTAAAGGACAGGCACCCAGTCAAGAGAAAAGCTTCTCAAAAATGGTAGACTCTATGGTGCCCTGGCTGGCCCCTCCCCCATCATCTCACTGCTGAGTGTAGAGCCAGCTCATACTCCAGGGAGTACAGTGGCCTTCATGCACACACTGGAAGCATGTATGTATGGCTTGCCCAATCTGTTTGGTGGTGGCCTGAGTGACTCACTGACCCAGAACTTGCCCTGCATGTAGACGGTGCCTCAGAGCTACCCTACAGAGGGGGAGTAGTCAAGTCAGGCTGCTTGGGGCAAGGGATTGCTGGCTGTAGGACATACAGTGCAATGCCTGAGACCATGAGGAAACTTTTTAGGGAAGAGGGGACATTTGTAAGAGTATAAATGGGGGAATTCCTAAGGCCACATCCACATGCCCAAGACAAGGCACATGGGCAGAAAGAAGGAGGCTTTACTTTGGCTTGGAGCTATTGTCATACAACTAATTACATGGATAAGCCTTGAAGGATAGCACTTGCACAGGTTAAACTGCAAAGACTGATAAAGGTGTTTTCTTTTTCTCCTTTTTTTTGTTGTTAGTGTCTGGCATTCAAGGAAAACTTTGTCATAACACCAGCTGGATACAAAGTTAAGAAACAGAGGCTGCAGAGTCTAAATTTCAGTGATAACGCATTAAAATATCAAAATGTCCAGGTTTCAAGGAAATGTTACAAAACAAACAAAGAAACAGGAAGCAATGGCCCAGGCAAAGAAGATTAAAGCATTAGAAACCATCAGTGAGGAGACTAGACTTGGAAAATACCAGGACCAAAGACTTTTAAAATGGTCTTAAATGTGCTCAGAGAGCTAAAGGAAAACATGGACAAAGAACTGAAGGAAATCAGGAAAACAACAGAATGACACAAAGAGAATAGGAATAGAGAGAAAGTAATTATTAAAAGGAACCGAACAGAGCTGAAGACCAAAGTTACAGAAATTCTGAATTCCCTAGAGGGGTTCAATAGCAGATTTGAGCTGGCAGAAAAAAGAATCAGTGAACTTGAAGATAAGATAATGGAAATCAGCCAGTCTGAGGAGCAGAAGAAATAAAGAATAAAGAAAAACAAATAGAGTCTCAGGGACTGTATTAGTGAGGGTTCTCTAAGGAAACAGAACCAACAGGAGATATCTGTAAATAATATGAGATTTAAAAATTTTTCTCACATGACTGTGGGGATGCACAAGTCTAAATTCTACAGGCTACAAACCAGGGGCTCTAATGAAGGTCCTTGATGAGCTCCCAGGAGACGCTGGCTGTCTGAAGTAGAAATGGGGATTCTCATGCTGAATGCTGAAATCACTTCTCCTTTTAAGACCTTCACCTGATTGGAAGTGACATCACTCATTGCTTACGGAAATCTCCTCAGTTGATTGTAGATGTAATCAGCCATCTATGCAACCAACTCACTGAGGATTAAAGTCCATGAAATGCCTTGTATTACAATTAGCCCAGTGCTTGCTTGACCAAACAACTGGGGCACCATTACCTGGCCGAGTTGACACATTAGCCTAACCATCATAGTCCACCCCTTGTCAACTTGGCAGCCATACACATCATCTTAAACCATACTTAGTCTCTAAATAAAAATATTAACAGATATATATATATTTCCACCCAACAATATTCAACTGTTCTGCGTACAACCAGAAATATACTAATTCCCTACAGAATAGGGTGTAAGTCCTTAGGTAATATTCACTCTTAAACAGCATCCTTAAATACTATGACATGAAACTAATACAACTTATGTCATATGATAAGAGAAAAGGTTAGGGAAGAAAACAAATATATTCATTTTATGCACATATACAAACATACTCATAACAAAACAAGGGGGAAAAATTCATGACCAATTACAGTCCTCATTTATATAACTGGTCAAATGGTCGAAGTTCATATTTCTCACTACCTTCTTCCACTACCCATGTTCCACTATCCACTATCCATGTTCCCTTTACCCTCAGCAAGCACCTCAGCTGGCCGTGCTTCTTTTGCCTGGTGGGGTGACTCAGACTTTCATTCCTGAAGATTCTGGGTCATTGTTAGTCCTGCCTGGATTGGGTTGTTGCAATTTTCCATTGACTTTAATCACAGGGCATGGCAGTACTAAGAGATGCCCTAGAAGATCTCCTGTATTCCAGGGAAACTCTTCTCTACCTCCATTGTATAGGGGCAGTTCTATCCCGCACCACCCCCCCGCCGCTGCAATTAGTGTTTTGTTGTTTTAATTTACTTTATTTATCCCCCCTTTCCTCAGATGGTATACTTGTCCATTTACTTGCCTTCTCCAGGAGGCACCAGGAACCGAACCCAGGACCTCCCACATGAGAGATGAGTGCCCAACGGGCTGAGCTACATCCACTCCCCGCGGGCTGTTACGTCTGCTGGCTGCTCGTTGCAGCAGGAGGTGGCCTCTAGCTCTGTTGTGTCAGGAGGCAGCATCTGCTCTTCTTTTAATAGGCACCAAGACCCGAATCCAGGACCTCCCATGTGGTAGGTGGGTGCCCAAGTGGTTGAGCCACATCTGCTTCCCCTATTTTCCCTTGATAGTCAGGATCAATCACCCCAGCCAGTACAGTAATTCCCTTCTTTGCCTATTGATTCAGAGGTATGAGGAGCCCAAAGTGGCCAGGTAGTAGTCTTAACTTCCAGTTCATTGTTGTGTGCCCTGGTGAAAGCACTCCTCCTTTTGGAACTAAGACCTGTAGACCAGCAGAGCTTAAAGTTGCAGGGACAGGAAGCAAAAATTTTCTTAGTGAATCACTAGGGGTAATAGTGAGTGGTGCCACTCCCATTTCCACCCCTAGATTCCTGGACCTGTGAATTCTGGCTATGGGAAAAACAGCACCATACAGTGGATGCTGATTTAGAGCATACACAACCTCTTGGAGAACATCGCCCCAAACCTGCAAGATATTACCACTTGGTACTGTAATTGAGTCTTCAAAAGGCCATTCCATTGTTTTTTATCAATCCAGCTGCTTCAGGATGATGGGGAACATGGTAAGACCAATGAATTCCATGAGCACGTGCCCATTCCCACACATCATTTGCACTGAAATAGGTTCCTTGATCAGAAGCAATGCTGTGTGGAATGCCATCGTGGTGGATAAGACATTTGGTAAGGGAAGCGGATGTGGCTCAATTGATAGGGCTCCCGTTTGCCATATGGGAGGCCCCGGGTTCGTTTCCCGGGGCCTCCTGGTGAAGGCAAGCCAGCCCACGCAGCATGGTGAGCTGATGCAGCAGAACGACCCAACAGAGGGAGACAAGCAGACAGAGAAAAACACACAGCAAATGGACACAGCGAGCACAAGCAGCAGGGGGAGATAAATAAATAAATAAATAAATAAATAAATAAATAAATAAAATCTTAAAAAAAAAAAAAAAAGACATTTGGTAAGTCCACAAATGGTAGTATTGGAAGAAGCATTGTGTGCAGGGAAGGCAAACCCTTAACCGGAGTATGTTTCTATTCCAGGTAGAACAAATTGCTGCCCCTTCCATGATGGAAGTGGTTCAATGTAATCATTCTGCCACCAGGTAGCAGGTGGTCACCTCAGGGAATGGTGCTATATCGGTGGCTGAGTGTGTCTCTGCTGCTGGCAGATTGGGCACTCAGCAGTGGCTGTAGCCAAGTCAGCCTTGGTGAGGGGAAGTCCATGTTGCTGAGCCCATGCATAACCTCCATCCCTATCACCATGACCACTTTGTTCATGAGCCCATTGGGCAATGACAGGAGTGACTGGGGAAAGAGGCTGAGTGCTAGCCATAGAGTGGGTCATCTTATCCACTTGATTATTATAATCTTCCTCTGCCTAAGTCACCCTCTGGTGAGCATTCATGTGGGGCAGAAATATTTTCAGTTTTTTTGCCCACTCAGAAAGGTCTATCCTCTTACCACTTCCCCAGACCTCTTTGTCACCAATTTGCCAATCATGTTCCTTCAAGTCCCTGACCATTCAGCCAAACTATTGGCAATAGCCCATGAATCAGTGTACAAACATACCTCTGGCCATTTCTCCTTCCAAGCAAAATGAACAACACAGTGCACTGCTTGAAGTTCTGCCCACCAGGAGGATTTACTCTTACCACTGTCCTTCAGGGATGTCCCAGAAAGGGGCTACAGTGCTGCATCTGTCCACTTTCAGGTGGTACCTGCATATTGTGCAGAACCATATGTAAAAGACCCAAGTTTTCTCTTCCTCAGTCTGATTATAAGCAACTCCCCAAGAAGCCATAGCTGTGGGCTGGGAAAGAGAAGGTAAAATGGCAGGAGTGGTGACCATGGGCATTTGGGTCACTTTCTCATGAAATTTACCTGTACCTTCAGATCTGCTCGAGCCGTATCTCATATATACCACTTCCACTTTATGATGGAGTGCTGCTGTGCACGCCCAACTTTATGGTTTGGTGGGTCAGACAATATCCAGCCTATGACAGGCAGCTCAGGTCTCATGGTAACTTGGTGGCCCATGGTTAAGGATTTAGTCTCTACTAAGGTCAAATAGCAGGCCAAAAGCTGTTTCTCAAAAGGAGAGTTGTTATCTGCAGAGGATGGCAGGGTTCTGCTCCAAAATCCTAAGGGTCTGCATTGTGATTCTCCTATAGGGCCCTGCTAGAGGCTTCAGATGGCATCTCTATTTGCCACTGATACTTCTAGAACCATTAGATCTGCTGGCTCACATGGCCCAAGTGACAGTGCAGCTTGCAAATCATCCTAGCTTATCACAGAGCCTCATCTTGTTCAGGTCACCACTCAAAACTAGCAGTTTTTCTGGTCACTTGGTAGCACACCCAAATGAGGAATATGTTGTCTCCAAAATCCGAAGATACCAACTAAGCGTTGTGCCTCTTTTTTGGTTGTAGGACAGGCCAGATGCAACAAATTATCCTCTACTTTAGAAAGGCTATCTCAACATGCCCTACTCCACTGGAAACCTAGAAATTTCACCAAGGTAGAAGGCTCCTGTATTTTCTTTTTTCAAAGATTTATTTTATTTATTTATTTTTCCCCACCTTCCTTGTTTTTTTCACTTGCTGTGTCTGTTCATCTTCCTTGTTTCTTTAGGAGGCACCAGGAGCCGAACCCGGGACCTCTGATGTGGGAGGGAGGTGCCTAATTGCTTGAGCCACCTCTGCTCCCTGTTTTGCTGTGTCTCTAATTATGTTTTTGATTCTTATGTCTCTTGTTGTGTCAGCTTGCCATGTCTGCCCGTCATGCCAACTCGCTGTCTTCTTTAGGAGGCACCAGGATCCCATGTGGTAGGCAGGAGCCCAGTCACCTTAGCCACATCTACTTCCTGCCCCTGTATTTTTGTTGGATTTATCTTCTATCCTCTCTCATGCAAATGTCTTACCAATAAGTCTAGAGTCATTGCTACTTCTTGCTCACTAGGTCCAATCAGCATGATAGCATCAATATAAGAAACCAATATGATGTCTTGTGGGAGGGAGAGACAATCAAGGTCCCTGTGGACAATATTATGACATAGGGCTAGAGAGTTGATACACCCCTGAGGCAGGACAGTAAAGGTATACTGCTGGTCTTGCCAGCTGAAAGCAAACTGTTTCTGGTGGTCTTTACTAAAGGCAATTGAGAATAAAGCACTTGCCAGATCAATAGCTGCATACCAGGTACCAGGGGATCTGTTGATTTACTCAAGCAATGATACCACATCTGGGATAGCAGCTGCAATTGGAGTCACCACTTGGTTAAGTTTACAATAATCCACTGTCATCCTCCAAGAGCTATCTGTTTTCTGCACATGGCAAATAGAAGAGTTGAATGGGGATGTGGTGGGAATCACCACTCCTGCATCCTTGAAGCCTTGATGGTGGATTCCTCCAGGAACCTGGTATTGTTTTTAATTTACTGTTTTGCTAGGTAGAGGCAGTTCTAGTGGCTTCCGCTTGGCCATTCCTCCCATAATAGCCCTCATTCTGCAATTCAGGGATCCGATATGGGGATTCTGCTAATTGCTGAGTATGCCTATTCCAATTATGCATTCTGGAACTGGGGAAATAACCACAGAATGGGTCTGGGGACCCACTGTGAGACAGACCTGAGCTAAAACTCCATCGATCACCTAATCTCTGTAAGCCCCTACTCAGACTCGTGGACCACAGTGAAGTTTTGGAATTAATATCACCACTCCTGGAATTAATATCACTTCTGAGCCAGTGTCTAAATATCTCTGAAGTGTCTGATCAATTCCTTTTCCCCAATGCACAGTTACCCTGGTAAAAAGCGGTAGGTCTCTTTGGGGGAAAACTGGGAGGAAGATTAACAGTATAAATTTTTGGCAATGTAACAGGATCCTTCCCCAAGGGGACCTGGCCTTACCCTCATTCAAGGGGCTCTGGTCTGTAACCTGTCTCAAGTCTGGGAAGTGATTAAGGGGCTGTGACTGTTTCTGTAATTCAAGGTAGGGTTTTGTTCACTAGACCTAGAACTCTTCTGCTTATGCAGATCAAGTAGAAATTTAGTAGACTGCCCATCTATTTTACTTCTGGGTACCCGGTGATTTATTAGCCAATTCCATAGATCTATGTGACTCAGACTCTTTTGATTGCTGCTTTGAGTCTGCCTTTCATTGTTGTAGCCATGACCACCCTGTCTTTGGTGATTAAGTGCTGCTCTTGGCTTCTGCCAGACTGCGATCAGATCATCCCCATAATTTTTAAGGATCTTTGTTCTGTGACAGCAGTTCTCACAGTAATATCTGACCTACAGAGAAGAGTAACCATAGAGTTCTTCAGGGAAGATGGAGTTAGTCTCACAAATTTAATCCTCTCAGTTCTATGTGTGTCCTCTGGACATTCCTAGGGTGGATGGGCAGGTCTTAGATGGTAAGACCATTTTAGCATTCCAATCTCTCTAAGCCTTTGGATCTCATCTACCTAATACCAGGGTAAATATGGCATCTCGACCTAAGGCATTATATGCCATTTTTTGGTTTATGTTTCAGTCAGCCACCCAAACAAACTGTTAGAGCCCTTTCTAACCCCTTGAGCTACAGCATTGAATCTAGAATCTCTGCTTAGAGTTTCCCCCTTCTGAGGTTTGCAATGATTGATAGGTCATAGGGCTGTGAATCAATGCCCCTGTGGCATAGGTTGAGGAAAGGCAGCCTCCAGCCATAACCCACCTAACTGACTGAGCAAGCCATAGCCTAGGGACAGCTCACCCCCTCCCAAGAATATACAAAATGGAGCAGATAAGGGCCATCACTCCCTCCCCAACCGCTTCCACATTCCAAGACCTCCTAACCCACGCCCCCCTGGCCATTTGGCCCCAGGCTGTACTCGGTTTCCCTGTCTATTGATGTACTGTATAAATTCATATCCACCACCTTTCACGGGTGGGCTGAAGTCTCTCTTCAGACCCCCTCCATTGGGAAAGCTTCCCAGTAAACTTCCTGCCTGCAATCATCAGTCTCTGCATCCCAATGAGCCTGTTTTTCTCTAACACTCATATCAATAGATTCAGCCTGATCCAACTTTATATCCCTTCCACCATTAACCCATACACTGAGTATCCATTCCCGCACATATTCCCCTGATTTCTGTCTTTATAAATTGGAAATCTCATGCAATTCTTTTGGAGTATAGCATGCTTCCTCATGGGTTGCACTTTGTGCTTCACCTTTGGGAGCTTGTGACTTTAGTTATAGGTCTGGAAGAGAAGCAGGGTGGTGGGGGTGGGTAAGGAGAACCATTATAAGTGTCTTGCAAGCCAGGTACCTCAGGGCATTCTGTTGCAGTTGCATCTGGTGAGACAGGATTAATCTCTTCAGGTGGGGGTTGGATGGCAGGCTCCTCAGGGCAGGGTGGAGGTTGGGTGATTGTGTCCTCAGAACAGGTAGGAGGTCATGACTCCTAGGGGCAGGCTGGAGGTTGGGTGGTACAGGCTTGACATTGGGTAGTCTTCTCCTCAGGGCAAGGAGGAGGTCGGGTAGCTGCCTCCTCAGGGAAGGCCATTGCAGTTTTTTTTTTTTCTTTTCTTTTTCTTTTTATTCCATTGCAGTTTTATCTGGCAAAGTCTCGGCAGAATTTAGGGTTTCAATATCCCCACTGCCATCATCATCAACCCATATGTCTCCATCTCAATCCTCAAGTTTCCACTCCTTACCAATGCCCTCACTTTAACAGCAGACACCCTGCAAGGTTGAGATTTTAGTTTCTGTTGTAACTCTGCTACTTGCACAATGAAACTCTGGTTTTCAGAGATCTCAAGTCTATGGCTGTATGAAACAAGATTTTCTTTCAAAGCACACATAGAAACTCTGATATCATTCATGGGGTGCTCAAGTTGCAAATTTGAAGCCTTCAGCTCATCCCCAGCCCCTTTTTTTTAAACAAGGGAGTAAACAGTTTATTAAGAAACAAGACAAGAAAAACAGTACACAATCTGAGACATAGATTGCAGGTGGGCTGCAGAGTGAGTCGTGAGAAAGGCTCATCCCTTTCTTTTGTAACTATATCCAGCATATTTAAGAACAGCCAGCCAAAACCATTTTACCTTTTAACTCCATAGAATTCTGTTAAAGTATTAAAAGCACTCTCACCCAGATCCTTCGTATCCAGTGGTGATATTTTGCATATCTCTATTGCCAAGTCATGCCATGGACTGTCAGTCACCTCTTGATTATTGGAAAGGGAGTCATTAGTGCCCTTGAATCTAATCAGACTAGAGAGTCAATTGCAAAAATCCCAGAACCAATTCAGAAATCCCAGTTTTAAGATTCTTTGTCTCAAGAACCATTCCCAGTACCAAGCTGTATTAGCCAGGGTTCTCTAGGAAACAGAACTGACAACAGATATCTGTAAATAGTATGAGATTTTATAAATTGTCTCACATGACTGTGGGGATGCACAAGTCCAAATTCCACAGGGCAGGCTGCAAACCAGGGACTCTGATGAAGGTCCTTGATGAGTTCTCAGGGGATGCAGGCTGTCTGAAATAGCAATGAGAATTCTCTCTCTGAATGCTAAAATCAATTCCTCTTTTAAGGCCTTCAACTGTTTGGATAAGACATCATTCATTGCTGATGGAAATCTCCTTAGGTAATTATAGATGTAACCACCATCTATGCAATCAACTCACTGATGATTAAAGTCCATGAAGTGCCTTTGTATTACAATTAGCCCAGTGCTTGCTTGACCAAACAACTGGGCACCAATACCTGGCTGAGTTGACACATTAGCCTAACCATCACAGGGACCTTTGGGATCCCATCAAGTGTACCAATATATACATTGTAGGAGTTTCAGGAGAAGAATGAGTGAAAGAGGAATAGAGAATTTTCAAAGAAATAATGGCTTAAAACTTCCCACACATACAAGATGCTCAACAAAACCTAAACAGGATAAACCCAAATAGGGCATCTTATAATCAGACTCTTGAATGCGAAAGATAAAGAGATAATTCAAGGGAACAGATGTAGCTCAAATGGTTTAGAGCCTGCTTCCCACATACGAGGTCCTGAGGTCGGTCCCTGGTACTTCCTAAAAACAAAACAGACAACAACAACAAAAAAAACCAACTTGGAGAAGCTGATGTACCTCAGTGG
>JAQZBX010077069.1:0-14334 GCA_029593785.1 Cabassous unicinctus | reverse complement strand
TTTTTTTTTTTTTAAATTAGAGCAGTTGTAGGTTTACAGAAAAATCTTACCCTTTTTTTTTTTTAAAATGAACTGTAGTTCTTGTCCACTGATAACAGAAAGCTCTCTTTTCTCTTCTTTTCTTTTTAAAAAGTAGGCCAGTGAATAAATGTAGAAAGATGATAGGCACCTGCATAGTGCCCAAGTATCCCCTCACAGACTATTTGGTAATTATGGAAAAATATATCTTTATGATGGATATCACTTGCAGTTACCAACTTTACCAATCAAATAGAATCATCAGGGGAATAACTGGCCAGCATGTGCTTCCTGATGTGTACAATAAATTATATGGTAACACCTATTTAGTACTCTTGCCTAAATGTAATCAAGACTTTAAACCCAACTTCCAGTTTAATGGAAATACAGTGTATGATTCCACGTGGGAAAAAAATGAGACAAATGCAGAATATGAGACACTCTACAAGAAGTCATCTTGATTCTTCAAAAAGTCTGGAATAAAATAGTTGACCAAAAGTAGACCAGGGCTGGGGAGAGAATATTCTAGATTAAGAGAGACCAAAGACAAAAAACAAGAAGAAGCAATGTTTGAAACTTTACTGGATCTTGCTTAATTTTTTAAAAAGCTATAAAACATTTTTAGGGCCAATCAGAGAATTTGGATTATGGACAGAACATAAAATGGTATTAAGGAATTAATATTAATTTTCTTAGTATGGATAATGGTATATGTAATTGCATAGAGAATGTCCTTATTCTTAAGTATTTAGGGGTGAAATTTCACCTCTACAATTTACAGTCAATTGTATACATATACACACCTCTATACACAATTTTATGTTTAACTATAAGTGGTGGGTATATAGGTATTCACTGCACTCTTAACTTTTATGTATTTTGAAAATTTTCATAATAAAAAAGTTGGGAAAAAAGGATAAGCACATACTTACATACAACTCACAATTGCCAAAGCCCAAAGCACAGGCAATATTTCATTTGTTTTTTTGTAACTATTTGACCCTGGCTTGTTATGAATATTAGAATTTATGTCAAAGGCAATCAAAAGGCATCATGGATAAAGTACTACTATCATCTCATATGGTATTGAAGGAATCACTGAAAAATGACTCTCAGATCTGAATCTTCTTGGATCAAATGTTGCATGGCAGATGGTTCAACAGAAAGAGTAATGCTAACAAAATAAAAACCCTCAGAGGAAAATATTCAGTATTTATGCTGATCACATGTACAGAAAATATAAATACAACTAAATTAGGCATCCCTAGATACTTAAGATTTTTTTTTTTTTACTTTGCCTTAACTTTTTACTTAGATAAAAATGACTATGCAACTTTTGATAATCATCCAATTCATGTGCAATTAAAACTGTTTTAAATTAAGTTTAAAAATGATGGTTATTTTGACCTCTACTGAATCCTAAGAGTAAAGAAAAATGATCATAACTTAGTTCTTCTTGATACCAAAGTAACTCACCTCAAAAAGAGATGGGGGAGGAGGTGGCAGGCTTGTAATTTTGGCAGATCTCTCTTTTTCCACAAGCAGTGCTTTCTTTCGAGCTTTTATATGCCTTAAGAAAAAACAAAGAGATGTCACATAAATTGATCTCTAAGTTACAACTCTTATGGGTAAAAATATCAATAAACCATAGATCTTAAGAAACCTTTATCCTGATCCCACAGGTTGAATATGCTATTTAATAAGGTCTATACATAGTGGACATGCAAGAAAATGTTTACCAATTGAAAGACATAAAGCTTTACAGTAAGGCTTGATCCAACATTTACAGTTCTTCAGTATAGAATAGTTTAAGGGTAAAACAACTAGAAACGTTCATTAAGGTGAGCCACTGTATAAAATTTGTCATTTTTTGACAAGTGACAGGCTCCTAAATATTACAACATGCAAAAATATTCGCTAATAACTTCCAAAGAGTCCACAGCCTCTTAACATTCTTATTCACACTGATTATTTTTTCTTTTTTACATCAGAAGCAGATGGACTTTGGCTGACATGAATGTTACTGGACCATAGCATTCTGAACTAGCCATACATTTCTCCAGAAATATACTAATTACTGATAAACCCAGGATGTTCAAACTATAACTACAAGAGAAAGCTCATTTATTAGTATGGTCACCTAAGCAAACCACTCCCCCACTGCATTATTTTAGGCCAACCTTAACAAATGAATGGATATACTATTGGCTTTTATTTAGTACCTGCTTATACAATAGCCAATGTATCCTCTACTTTTCAGCCATATCAGTTTCAATTGACAATACGGTAAAAATTATTACGACTTTACCGGGTTTTTTGTTTCATTAATATTTCTTTTTGGTTTTTCTGTTCTTTCAGGGCCTCTTTATGCCTCACTTCGGCTCTTCTTTTCCTTTCTGCTGCCCGCCATGCCAAAGCATCCAAATCAGGTTCCTAAAAAGTGTATTACTTGAAATGTCATGTCAAACAAGATTAGTGATATGCATCTTATTTTATATCAAAACAGAGTGACTTTTCAATTTTGTTATCCTCTTCTCATATACGTAGCAGTGTTTCCCAAAGTGTGGTAATGCCATCACCAATGATACTTCATATGAGTGTGGGTGGGACAAATATGAACTTGCACAAAGCTAATGGTGGAGCACAAACAGCTATAAAAATCAGATGTCAGAACTTAGGGCTGTTATTAAAATACAGACTAAAATCAAAGACCCAAGGATATCTGATTGCCATGTTCTTTAAAAATATTTTTCTTCACTAGACAACTAGTAGCTATCCAAGATTTGCCTTCTTTGGAGTCAGCAATCTAGTATTTTCCAATCATAAATCACAGTAAATCAAAGTAAGTTCAGGGAACAGTCTTAAATATGGAATAAAGTCTACTTTGCCTTTTTGAAAGTCACTGAAGAAACTATACTATTTATGAATGAAATCCAAGAGCATGTATATTCAACCATACATGTACAGAAGTATGAGTAACAATGCTAAAATGGGAAATCTGAATTCATCCTACAAGATCTGTCCAAAATTGAAATGAATGACAATTTCTGGTTCAGGTTATTATTAAGTTTATATATACAGATAAGGAATGAAAGAAAATATTAATTTAAGCATGATAGAAAAATAGATTTTAGTTGACATGACTCTTACTAGGAAATGTACCTAGAAGCATTCTTCTCAAATTGTATTAAATTTATTTTAAAAAGTTCAGGCTACCTCAAACAAATTCTATATTATGAAAACATTTTTATCATATAAGCATTTAAAAACTATAGTTTAGTTTTATCTAGTAAAGCACTCACATTTTCTTTGGCCTGTCGATGTCCCTCTCCCACATTTCTTAAACTTGCCAAATACAATTTTTCCAAGTTCTTAATTTTCTGAGTTTGTGATTCTTCCCATTCTGCTCTTAGCTCCTCGGCCAAACGAGTAAATTGCTGATTTCTCCTCTGTTTTATGTCTTCTCTTATCTGTAAGGCGATATCCCTTTCTTGTTCTCGAACCTAAAGAATGAGTATTTAACAGATTTTATGAATGGAGGTTTACTTGAACTTTTTTGAAAAGCTACTTGGATCTCCAATGAATTCTCTTTAGGCTTATTAGTTCTCCTGAATATTCTTATCATATCAGATAAGGCCTGTATAAAGCAGAAAATCCAAGTAACACAGAAAAAGATAAAAATCCCAAAAGTACTTCTAAGGTCCCCCAATTAGCTATTTTATATATATATAGTTCCCCAAAGCCCAATGGGACTGCTGTTCTCACTCTAGTAACCTATCAGAGGCTAAAATGGTAAGCATTACTCAACAAAAAGTATAGCCCAGATGAGGGTAGGCCAATACAGATGAAAACTCCAGATATGTTGTACAACACTCCAATTTTAGACCGAACAGCACCTAAAACTTGCTTTAACAGATTATGAATCTGTTTTATTGGAAAAAGACTTCTAAAAGAGGACAATCTACCATCTGCCTAATAAATTTGATTCAGCATCTAAAAATCTTCCCAATAAGTCTTCTTCAAAATCATTCTAATCTTCCTGCTCTAACCTTCATTGGTTACACATAATTTAAAAAATGATATTTAAATAACTATTTTCCAATAATTATTGAGAAAATATTCTCAAACTCTTCTTCAATCTATTTACTATCTCAGCCCATTCTTCAATGTTCCAAAACTAGTTAATGTAAGAACCAGGGCTCTTATACATCCAGAAAAGGTTTTTAAACACAAGATTTTATTTAGGATACTCCAATGTAAAAAATACAAACAATTCGGTAAGACAAAGAATTTGAAACTTTATTCCAAATAAACCATACCTGTAGCAATCTTAGTTTTCGTCTTCTTTCATAATCTTCCTTCAAGATAAAGGCTTCCTCATTTGGACTCAACCTCAGCTTGCCAGCATTCACTACCTTTCTTTTCATTTCTGTGTACTTTAAATATAAAGGTTCTGAACTTTTAAAGAAGAAAAATGCCTATAAAGATATATACTGCTAAAATAGGACTACAAAGATTACTTTTAAAAATTCAAATTAATACTTCAAACATGTAAAGGACTGTCTATATGCCAATAAAATAATTTGGATAGTCAAAGACCAACTTATTTACAAATAGGTTCTCAGATGACTGGGAGGAAGGAGTGGAGAATAGATCAGATTACTCAGGAAAGTTTTTCCCCATCTACAGCAAATTATTCTTTACATGGAGTACCTGGGACCTGATTTATTTCTTATTGGCATTTCCAGAGTTCACCTAGCTTAAGTACAAAAAAAAAAAAAAAAAAAAAAAAAAAAAGCACAACAACGTTAGCATAGAATATGTTTTCACAACTATCATTTAATACTTTGGAACTCTGATAACTTGTTTATAATCAGCAAGATTGTTGTAATTTCAAAGGCTCTTGGTCCCTGGATTCAATTCCCATTGTGTTTTACATATAACTTGTTCACTAAGGGTCACTCTATCTTACGGAATCACATCAATCCCATGTGCTATATACTCTGCAGTAAAAAATTTTTTCAATAATTAGGATGGTGTAATGTTTAAATGAATGAGCTTTTAAAAATTACTGTTAGAACCATTCTGTCATTTATATGTGTTGAATGTTTACATTCCCCTATCAATTCTTCTATGTTTACACTCACATATTCTCACTCTCTTTCCTAAATTATAACATGTCCCTATTTGGGGGACTAGGGTGGGTAGAAATGCAAAGAATGTAAGATCTACAGTTTCAGTCATCTGAAAACCTTCCTCAAGTTCATGTGATATCACCTCGTTGTTCTCATTACCATCTCCAAAATTAGATTTTAACATCAATATGTGACCATGATTTTATCTAAAACAAGTCAATATTTCTCAGGTCTCCTTACCATGACCAGGCAAACAAACTAGATTACTGGATATCTCTATCTTGCTGAAGTTAGCTTAAGTTCCACTTCTGCAAAGCTGCTCTCTAGTAATACCTGCCCCACCAAACCCACCCATTCCTGGCTTAACCATCTATAATAAATACTGCCTTTATATTCACATGGGGACTTATCTTATGTTGCCGTGACATTACCCACCTCTAGTTTTTCATTAATTACCGCCTGCCCTTTCTAGCTAGATTAGTAACAACTTACAGATGGGGCTATGTTTAAAATTTTTTAAATACTGAAAGTAATTTAAATATATTTTATGAGTAACAGCTACTAAGTACTATTATTTCATATACTATGGATGGGTACAAAGAATAGGAGCTAGGAAAGTGTGGGGTACTTAATAGGGACTAATATTTTTCCAACGAATTCTCCATCACCACTTAAGATCAATGGCGGTAGGAACTGTACCACTGGATGTTCCATTGCCAAAAAATAGTGCCTTGCACATAAGCAAGTAGTAAATGTGTTGATTGAATGAATAACTCATTCAGCAAGTTAATTCATGTACAGTACTAGCCCATAGTACACACTATATTAGTAAAGATAGTAATTATTACTATCTTCTTAATGTTAGGACTATGGTGCCAAAAAAGGACTAAAAATCTTTTCCAATGCATCCACTCATTTGATACTCACAAGGCCTATTGTTTTCCTCATTATACATGAAGAAACAAACACCTCTTGGGTTAAAAGACTTGTCTAAAGAGAAAATATCTCGTATCAGAGCCAAGGAAAGGATCTAATTTCCTTATTTCAAATGGCTCCTAACTTTCTTTTTTTTTTTTTTTAAAAGATTTATTTATTTTATTTATTTATCCCCCCCCTTGCTGCTTGTGCCCGCTGTGTCCATTCGCTGTGTGTCTTCTCCGTGTCTGCTTATCTCCCCCTTGCTGCGAGGTCCCGCTGCATCAGCCCACCGTGCCGCGCCGGCTGGCCTGCCCTCACAAGGAGGCCTGGGGAAGTGAACCTGGGGCCTCAAACATGGTAAACAGGGGCTCTATCGGTTGAGCCACACCCGTTTCCTGTTGTGAGGTCCTGCTGCATCAGCCCACCGGGCCGCGGGGGCCGGCCTGCCCTCACAAGGAGGCCCCGGGAAGCAAATCCGGGGCCTCCCATATGGTAAATGGGAGCTCTATCCATTGAGCCACACCTGCTTCCCAGCTCCTAACTTTATGACATGCTAAAACATGTGAAGTGAGAAAAAAATACTTTGTTTAAGCCGGTATTTTTTGTGTGGAGATTGAAGAATAGAACAAAGAAAACAAAATGAACAAGACTGAATCCAGTCTTCACTATGTGCCTTTATTCATTTGTCTGAAAGTCTTAAAAAAATTCACTCATATTCAAATCATTACAACTAATTCTTGATGAATCTCACAGACATATCATTGAGTGAAAGAAGCCAGACACGAGAGAGATCATATTATAAAATTCCATTTATATGAAGTTCAAAAACAAGCAAGACTAATCCATGATGATAAAAGTTAAAACCTTTGGAAATGTTCTATATTTTGATCTGTGTGATGGTAACACAGGTGTATACATATGTAAAAATTCCATCAACACTTAGACTTGTGTATTTTATTCTGTTATACCTCAATTAAAAAGAAAAAAACCTTATTTTTCAGATTGTTTTGAATATGCATCATTTTCACCTGCCAGAAAATTAAATTATAGGTAAACATTATATATACATTTATTATTTTGAACTCAAACTGTAAGAGAATAACTGTTTTCCTTTGTACATATTTTAGTTTCTTAACCTGTCATTTGGAAATAATTTCAGACTAAGAGCAAGATCTAATCCAAGGATACATATTGCACTTGGTTGTTGTGTTAGGGTACTCTAGGATGCAAATTCCAAAACAGGATTAACACCCCCACCCCCTGCCCCAAGTGATTAGGTGCTTAGATTTTATTAGGGAAAATGTCTGGTGTTAAGGGAAATGGGGAGGGAGCTGATTAAGGCTGGAATCTTAGGCTTCAATGCAAGTCTGACACTGAATGGAGGGAAGACTGCCTCTTAAACTGCTGCAGTCTAAGGCCTCTGGAAGCCCAGTATTCCTAAAATTCCTCAGGCACTGGCTGCAGGCCGCCCAACAGAAGAGTGGCCTCCATGCAGAGATTTCCCTGCGCAGCAGCTGGGGCCCTTGGTCAATTACAGGCCTATAGTTGAAGGTCTGTAGTTGCTTCCTCAGAGGCAAGGTTGTCATGTCTCCTTTTTAACCTTTCTTTTCAAGATCTTCACATTTTTTAAAAGTCCTGGCCAGTTATTTTGTTGAATTATCCTCAATTTTGTTTTGTCTGATGTTTGCTTGTGCATTTTTGGCAAAAATAGCACAAAGTGATGATGTGCCCTTTTCAGCACATCGTATCAGAAAGTCAATGACGTTGGTATGCCTTACCACGGATATTAATTTTGATCACTTGGCTAAAGTGGACTGTTCTAGGTTTTTCCTCTGTAAAGTTACTCCTTTTCCCTTGCAAATTTTAAGTATCTTGTGGAAAGATACTTTGAGGCTATGCAAATAGTTTCTCATTATACTTTTGTCCATAAAGTTTAGTGTCTGACACAATTACTGTGGAGTGTATCAAATAGTGATTTTCTAATTTTATTATACCTTCTGCACTCATCAATTGGAATTCTACTACAAGGAAGAGATTCCCTTGTTCCCCCATTTATTTAATTTATCTAATTATTTATTCATATCAGTATGGATGCATTAATTTCTAAAATTCTAATTCTATGTATAATTAATTACCACCCAATAACTGTTATCTTAATATTGAAAGCAACCCTGATAAAATCTATGTAGACCAACCTTAATTATAGCAACAATCCTGGTGAAGAACTGTTTTTACAAATAGTCATTATTGTAGACAACATAAGTACTATTTAGCAGGTACTATTTTTTTACATATATAAAAAAAAAATCAGCAACGGACTATAGCAGTTAAAAAGTTGTCCCAGGTTACAGCAGCATATCAGCCTAGAACTCTGATCTTCTCCATCCTAAACCGGTGTGTTTTCTCCTTAACTGCACTTTTAAAAGGTCCCTTCCCTAAGTGAGCGCTAGCGCGGGGCTACCTCCACAGCAGACCTCGGCCAGGAAAAGGCAGCCCCGAGCCTCGGAAGGCCGCGCCCAGGAGCGGGCCCCGGCGCGCGCAGAGTCCCGCGCACACCGCCCCAGCGCTGCGCGGCAGCCGGCGGTGCGGGCGGGGGCGCCTCCTCCTGGACGCCCCCCGCCCGGACGCCCCCCACCTGGGCGCCCCCCATCTGCGCGCCTCCCTCCTAGGCGCCCCGCTCCTGGACGCCCCCCACCTGCGCGCCTCCATCCTGGGCGCCCCATGCCCGGACGCGCCTCCCGCCGCCATTCCGACCGCGGGCGGAACCGGGGCTGGGCCGGAGCCGGCAGTGGCGCGCTCGCGCCGCGGGCCTCGCGGACCCCCTCCACCGGGCCGCAGAGAGCCGGCGTGTCACTCACCTGGTCAGGAGCCGGGTCTGGAGTCCGGCCCGCAGCCTGCACCGCTCACCTCAGCGCGGCCGTTGGTGCGCCCGCGGGGCGGCCATCGCGGCGACGACGTCACTTCCGCCCCGAGCGCCCGCCCCGGAGGACGGAGAGCGGGAACCCGCCCCGCGCATGCGCGAGCCGCGCAGGGCCGCCCTTCTTGAGGAGTCCGCAGAGCTGTGGAACGGCGAGGTCGTCTGCTCGCTTAGAGCCGACCAAGGTCCCCTCTGAAGAGGCCTTGAATATGCGTCCTTTTACGTCCTTGTTGTTCTGCTGGTTGGTGCCGTCACACTGCAGCTGGTTCCCGACAGCTCTCAAGAGTAGCACGTGATGGGAAGCGAGTGTGGCTCGATTGATAGAGCTCCCGTCTACCATATGGGAGGCCCCGGGTTCGCTTCCCCCGGCCTCCTTGTGAGGGCAGGCCGGGCCCCCGCGGCGCGGTGGGCTGATGCAGCAGGACCTCGCAGCAAGGGGGAGATAAGCAGACACAGAAAAGACACACAGCAGATGGACATGGCAAACACAAGCAGCAAGGGGGCGATAAATAAATAAATAAATAAATCTTAAAAAAAAAAGAGCACGTGCTACCCTGTGCCTCCAGAGGTCCCGACGCCTAGAGCGGGGCCAAGGAGATATGTTCAGTGAACAACCTATAATCAGAGAGGCAAGCAGAGTTTCGTATTTATTGAGCACCTATTTTGTGCGCGGTAGGCTGTGCTAGGTGGAGGGGAGAAAAGGGGAAAATGAGTCACGACCACTGTCCTAGATTTTGCAGTCTAGGGGTTAAACACACCACAAATCAGGATTAGAAAATGAGGTGAGAAGTGTGTGGCGTAGGTGAGGCAGGTTACTATAGTGAAAGGGGACAAGGCTGGCCCAGCCGACCACATGGCTGTTGGACCCTACCTGGAAACCTCCTGAGAAGACTGCTGGAGAGACCCTAGCCACAAGGTCCCATTTGGAAAAACAAGATCCCGTTGGGTCAAGGTAAAGCCCTGATACCCTCAAAAAGCCTCCCCATTGGCCCCTGAGAACTGACAGGTGGGGCAACCAATCAGAACAGCAAACAGCTGCCCCCCCCCAACATTATGAAGGGGGAGGAGGAAAGGCTTTAACTGATCTGGGAGCCGCCCCCCCCCACCCCCCAGGGCCTTTCCTCAAACGTGTACTTTTCTTGCTTACTTTTTTCTTAATAAACTCTTTATTCCCTTGCCTATGCTATGGCATGTCCTTCAATTCTTTCATGTGGCATAGCCAAGAACCTAGAAGTCCAGAAACCAGAGCCTTCTGGTAACGGGTTGCTGACATGATTAGATTCTGGCTGCAGCACTGCAGAGAAGAGGTCAGGGATTGAAGACTAAAGACTGAAGGCAGGGAAACCAGTTAGGATATTATTTATTGTGGGAAATAAAAGATGATAGCAACGAGAATGGAGAAAAGTGGGTAAAATAGAAGTGGGTAGATTTCAGAGACAAATAGGAGGCCAAGCACCAGAAACTGATGGTTACTTGGTTATGGTAGGCAAAGGAGGGGGAGAAATGAAAAGGGATGCCCAAGTTCCAGATTGTGGAAGAGTGCATGGAAATATCTTCCTAGAACACACAGGAAGAGGAGAGTTTGGGAGGGGAAGTAATACTTAAGCTTTGAATATTTTGAGTTTGAGCTCTTTATGGACTATGTAGATAAAGGGGTGTAGTCCAGAAATAGTTCGAAGGCAAAATTAGCAATTAATTGCCTGTGAACTTAAGGGAAAAGGAAGGGTGACATTAACCTCAAAGGCCACTAGCTTGAGTAGCTATAATGATGTTTGTGCCAAGGGAGAAATCAGAAGTGGGAGTCATTTAAGTGGACAAAGTGATTAGTTCAGCCCTGGACGTGATGAACTTGATGTGCCAGTGATGTCTAGCAAGCCGATGATACACTGGTAGACAGTCCACAGAAAGAACTGGGCCAAATTTGGGTTTCATTGCCATATGGGTAATAACCAGAGCTCGAGGAGTGGATGAGATCACTTAGGGAGAATCTACACCATGAGAAGTGCACTGAGCTAAGGACAAAACATGAAGGGAAGGAGTTGTAGGGAGGGACAGTCAAATATCGAAGAGGAGTTGGTGTGACCCCCACTTTGGCTTTACAGTCCAGGAAGTTGGGTTACAAAGAGGTTCTGAGACTTGACTAAAGGCACATGTAAGTGAAGGGTAGAACCAGCACTGGAATTCATGTCTCCATCCGAAATATTAGGATTTCTCCTCCCTACCTCCCCCTCCCATTTTCCTGTCATATTTATCTTCACGAATAATTTATTCATTTTATACGTTCTCTCCAACACCCTCAATGCACACTCAGAAATACCCTCCCACATTTCATGCTTTGGACTAGGGTTCCAAAAGCACCCTGCACATCACCTATCCATACTGAAATGAGCTGTTTATGGAGCTATGGATTGCGTTAGACTCTGAGTTCCTTGAGAGAACAGGAAATGCATTTTGTTCAGTTGCCTGGCACATACAGCATCTCAAATATTTGTTGAACGAATGAATGGCTGAAGGAATAAATTATATGTTGCACTTTCCCAACCTGTGTCCTGGTGCTAGAATTTTTCAATTGGGCATTTTGAGTTAAGGCTATTTCTGTTTTTAAAAGGCAATGAGGGACAACCAGCAAGATGGTGGCAGAGTAAAGAGCTCCGAGAATCAGCTCCTGCTATGGGGCAGTTGGTGATCTCCCAGAGCTATCTAGAGCACTTGTTTGGGGGCTCCAGGAGACCAGAAGTGCATCCTGCAACATCCTTGAAAGAATGGAAGGAGGAGACTGCCCATCTGCAGAGAAGATTCGTAAGTAGAGCCCTCCGCGCCATGGAGGCTGGTGCCCATCCTCCACTGGAGGCACAAGCCACCTCGGGAGCTGTTCCGCAGATGGAATTGAAAGCTCCACTTCCCAAAATGGGGGAGGAAGAGACAGTTGGGCACCAACTTCAGCTACTGATTAGTAAATTCAGTGGGCTAAGGTGTAATCCTAAGAAAAGCTAAAGTTTGAACCTGTCCAAGTCAGAAAGAGGCTGATGGCCACCATCTTAACTCTGCACCTGACATGAGGGGAAGCAGGGCTGACTGAAAATCAAAGTGCTGGTAGGGACTGGCTTTTTTCCATCTAGATCAGATTGTCGCTCTAGCCTAATCCCCAGGCCCACCTCGGGCAGGGAGGAAGCTGGGGGGAGCACCACCTCTAGCGGGGAGGAAGCTGACGGGCCCTGCACCAGCCTATCCAGGTAACTGTAGGTACATTCGGCTGGCACAGACTGAATAGTCAGAAGTCTACCAGGACAACTGTGGTCATCTTGGACCTGCACTGCATAGATTGCTGCCCACACCTGCAGCTCCATCCCTGCCCTAGGCAGGGGAGAAAGGGGTGTGAAGCTTCATCAGTCTCTCTGGGCAATTACAGTCTAGGTCTGCATGAGTTGGATTATTCCACACATCTGTGGCTCTGTCCCTACCCCTGGCAAAGGAGAAAGTGGGGAGAAGCTTCATTGGTCCTTGGGGCAATGAGGGCAGCTTGAGCATCAACAGCTTATGGCACCAACTACGTCCTTGGCTCCTACTATACAACCAGCAAGGGAGAAAGGGCAGGAAGCCCTAAACTAAAGAGAAAAACTGGACCCAGAGTAAATACTCTAGTAACCCAGATGCCAAGACACCAACAAAAAATTACAATCCACGCCAAGAAACAGGAAGATAGGGCCCAGTTAAAGGAACAAAATAAGCCTCCAGATGACATAAAGGAGTTGAGACAACTAATCATAGATGTTCAAACAAATCTCCTGAATAAATTCAATGAAATGGCTAAAGAAATTAAGGATATTAAGAAGACATTGGATGAGCACAAAGAAGAATTTGAAAGCATACATAGAAAAATAGCAGATCTTATGAGAGTGAAAGGTGCAATAAATGAAATTAAAAATACACTGGAATCATCTAATAGCAGATTTGAGGAGGCAGAAGAAAGGATTGGTGAGCTTCAAGAAATGGCCTCTGAAAGTGAACATACAAAAGAATAGATGAAGAAAAGACTGGGAAAACTTGAACAAGGTCTCAGGGAACTAAAGGACAGCAAGAAATGTGCAAACATATGTGTCATGGGTGTCCCAGAAAGAGGAGAGAAGGGAAAAGGAACAGAAGGAATATTTGAAGAAATAATGGTAGAAAATTTCCCAACCCTATTGATGGACATGGATATCCATGTCCAAGAAGCACGATGTACTCCCATCCAAAAAAATCCAAACAGACCAATTCCAAGACACAAACTAATCAGAATGCCAAATGCCAAAGACAGAATTCTGAGAGCAGCAAGAGAAAAGCAATGCATAACGTATAACAGATACCCAATAAGATGAAGTGCTGATTTCTCACCAGAAACCATGGAGGCAAGAAGACAGTGGTATGATGTATTTAAGATACTGCAAGAGAAAAACTTCCAGCCAAGAATCTCATATCCAGCAAGATTGTCTTTCAAAAATGAGGGCAAGTTTAGAATATTCACAGATAAACAGAAACTGAGAGAATTTGTAACCAAGAGACCTGCTTTGCAGACAATGCTAAAGGGTGTGCTACAGCCTGAAAAGAAAAGACAGGAGACGAGGCCTGGAAGAGAGTCTAGAAATGAAGATTATATCAATAAAAGTAACTGAAAGTGTCAAAAGAGTGGTAAAAATAAAATATGACAGATAAAACCCAAATATTCAGGAATAAACTTAACCAACAATGTAAAGCACTTGTGTTCAGAAAACTACAACTCACTGTTAAATCAAAAAAAGACCTAAATAATTGGAAGAACATTCCATGCTCATGGTTTAAAAGACTAAATATCATTAAGATATCAATTCTACTCAAATTGATTTACAGATTCAATGCAATCTCGATAAAAATTCCACCAGCAGTTTTTAAATAAATGGAAAACATGGTT
Source organism: Cabassous unicinctus (assembly GCA_029593785.1). NCBI lineage: Eukaryota > Metazoa > Chordata > Mammalia > Cingulata > Chlamyphoridae > Cabassous > Cabassous unicinctus. Next base: position 419 of record JAQZBX010077069.1, on the reverse strand, counting down.
ATCAAATTTATTTGGAAGAGTAAGGGGTCCTGAAAAGCCAGAAACATCTTAAAAAGGAAAAGCGCTTCCCTATGGGATCCCTTTATGATGTTATGAATGTTTGCTTTGTAAGTTCACAACTTTTACTATACACTTATTGTTTATGTATGTTCATGTATAAATGATATAAAAAATAATAGGGGGGAAGCGGGTGTGGCTAAGGGGGAAGCGGGTGTGGCTCAGTGGATAGAGCCCCCGTTTACCATATGGGAGGCCCGGGTTCGCGTCCCGAGGCCTCCTTGTGAGGGCACGCCGGCCTGAGCGGTGCGGTGGGCTGATGCAGCAACCTCATGGCAGGAAGCGGGTGTGGCGCAATGGATAGAGCACCCGTTTACCATATGAGAGGCCCCGGGTCCGCTTCCCGGCGCCTCCTTGTGAGG
>JAQZBX010077068.1:0-14334 GCA_029593785.1 Cabassous unicinctus | reverse complement strand
AATCAGGGAACTGGGGGGGGGTGGGGCAAGAATGAAAGCAGGGAGGCCTCTTAGTTGGCATGAAGGATTCCTGGCAGGAAGTGATGGCTGAAATCAGGGTAGGGCACTGAGTAGTATAAAGATTCCAGAGATAATGAGGAGGAGAAACTGACAGGATTTTGTCAGTGACTGGATTTAAAAGGAGAGGTAGGGGAAGAAATTAAGCAACAGGCAAAAGAAAAGAAGACCAAAGATACTGAAAAGGCACAAAGGGGTAGGAGGAAAACCAGAAGAGTAGTGTGTCATGGAAGCTGCTGGAATAGAATATTTCAAGAAGCAGAGTGGTCAACCGTATCAAATACTGGAAAGACAGAAACAACAGCTATGTACAGTGGGGAAAGCATAGAGAAATTGAGAGGTAAGGAATTGTTTTTTATTATTATTATTGAAATAATGAAAATGCTGTATTAGTGATTGAAGTGATGAATGCACAGCCATGTGATTAAACCAAATACCACTGATTGTACACTTTGGATGAATTGTAAGCTTTACTAATATGTATCAATGAAATTTGTTTTAAAAAAAATACTGGCAAAGTAAATAATGAGGAACAAAATGTTTCTGCTGGATTCAAGAGCCTGGAGGTCACTGGGCACCTTGGCAGAGCAGGTTCAGTGGAATGGTAAGTACAGAAGCCAGATGTTGGGTCAACAAGTGATTAGAAACTAATAAAATAATAATAATAATAATAATAATAAAAAGAAGTGAGAAGAAATTGTTTTTGATTTTTGTTTTTAACGAGACAGGCTTGAGTAGGTTTAATGCTGGAAAAAAAAACAGTGAAAGAGGGAAAGGGAGAAGGGAGGGAGGGAAGGAAGAATGGAGATTGCAGCTTACTAAGTAAGAGTAGGATGGGAGTTGGTTCACCTTCAGAAGAAGAGGGGATGGACTAAGAGGTGTGAGGAAAAGAGCAGCACAGTGAAGATTTGGTAGCAGGAACTTTGTATTTCAACATCTCCCCATATTATTTACTAACTAATTTACATAGTAAGAATAAGCTAATCCTATTGACTGCCAATCATGATGGAGTTACTGCTTATACCATGCAAGGTGAGAAAACAGCTCTTAAAACTTGAAAACAAAATGGAGTTAAACCTAGGCAAGAAGATACTCTCCAGAATTCTCTACTCAATCCTTCTCAAATGAATTACCTTATAAGTGTAAATACTTTGACATATATGTGGAAATTTTCCTTTAGCCTTTCTCTAGCCTAGTTCTTCGTTTCCCATACTTGAGTGTCCATTACTCTATAGTGTACAGGGTTGTATGACCACACTATGTATTTTCAGGAAGTCTATGAACAGGCAGATTTAAGGAAGTTTTGAAAGGTAATTTTGACTATACTAGATTTCCTCCATTGTACATATGAGAAAAGGGAAGGTCAAGGAGGTTAAAAAAAAGATAAAGGAAAACTAGTTACACGTATTTTCTGAACATCTATTTGAGCTCAGGAGCACTTTCAGACTAGAAAAAGGGCCTAAGAACATCTCTGCTCTTGAGGAGCCTGTACTATTCTTGGAGACACATGATCCACAGGGAAAACTAACAATTAAATTGAATAGAAAAGGAAGAGCCAGATTATGGAAAGGTTGACTGCCAGGCTGAGAAATGAAAATGAGTGCTTTGCTTATAAATAGTGGCTGATTCAGAAACATTTAAATTTATAACTATACCACAGCATTTTATAAAACACCCTGGATCATACTAAAGGTATACTAATTTATTTGCCCCAATTTCCTTACAATAACTTTCTTTTCTCTTGCTGCATCATGTGTAGTTTTGTAAGTGACCTTAAACCCTTCTCCAAATAAATACACAAGTTATTTATGATGTTAGGTTGAAACTATATTACTTATGATATGACTTGTTTTGAGAAGGGGGTTAAGTTTCTTAATAACACTCCTAAGGAACATAGTTTAATTTGATATAAAATGTTTTCACTATAAAAATAACTATTTAAAGACAAACATTACAAGTGATAACACCACAATTAGAAACTGGTATGCTCTGTGATGTGTGAAGAATATTGGACTGGGAGTTAGTCGTTCAGCCTTGCCACTAACTATATAGATTCTCTAATCTACAGCAGTGTTATCTAATAGAACTTTCTGCAATGGTGGAAATGTATCTAAATCGGTGCCGTCCAATATGGAGCCAGTAGCCACATGAGGCTACTGAGCCTGAGAAATGTGGATAATGTGAATGAAGAATTGAGTTTTAAATTTAAGGGGAGTGGATGTAGCTCAGTGGTTGAGTACCTCCTTCCCACATATGAGGTCCCAGGTTTAATTCCCAGTACCTCCTAAAAAAATTATTAAATTTTATTAATTGAAATTTAATTAATTGAAATTTAAATAGCCATATGTCCCTAGTGGCTATCTTAGAGGACAGTACAGAGAAGTCTATATAATCTATAACATGTGCAATTTATACCAAAAATATAAATGGAAGGGAGGATGGGCAATTTTATTTCAGAAAGCAAAATAAAAAATTATTTTAGAAAGCAAAATAGCAGTTAAAGTAAAACAAAAAGTTAGTCACCTTAAATGAGAGGAGAAATTTAGAACTCTTTCAGTGAAGTGTCTTATTTTGTTTTCCTGCCTCCTGTGCTCACTTGAAACAGCTTTCCTTTCCTCTTTCTACCATGCACAGTAAGCACATACACAGTTTTAAGTACTGCACAGATGAGAGATACAGAGATAGATGGGCTGGGGTACTTTGGACCAATGTCAAAGAACGCATACTGAGGAATCAGGCAGCCTGCCCTTGTCGTCACCAATGGACAGAATAAATTCCCCCTACTCAAGGGGCTCATTCTTTAATCAGAAACAACCAAAGCAAAGAAGTATGAAACAAGCAGCTTATTGTTTATGGTGGACCTAAGTAGATAAGGGTTCCATGGTGCACAGGGCTGTGGGTGTCTTCTTGTCTTCCTCCCTCCTTTTTTAAATTATTTTTTATTTTTTTAATTTTAAATTAGGAGCAGCAAAGAAGGAAATGCTATACTGGGGTTAATTTCTAATTTCCATTCTGTCATGGAATGAAAATTTAAAAAAATATATCTACCTTAAAACAAGACTTGCACAAGGAAGGACAGGACATGCACAATATATGTTTTTCTCCCTTACCCTCAAATATACTGTAAGACACTTTCATTTAAAGGCAGTGAATAAGACCTTTTAAAAAAATCCTTCAACTTTTAAAATTGAAAACAAAAGAAAAGAAAAGAAAAAACAACCCATGTTTTATAGGTAAAATATCTTCTGTACCTTAAAAGCCCCTTGAGGACAGGAATCTTAAAATGTTTGTGATCATACCCCAGAGTGACAAATATAATTTCTAGTACACAGCAGATGTTCAATATTTTTCAAATAAATGAATGAATAAGTCAAATTCAATTAAACAAATATTTATGAAATAACTACTATAAAACCTCAAATAAAAAGTATTTTCCCTTCAGCATACCTTGAAAACTACTTACCTGGAGAATGTCTGCTGGATGCAGTCAAAGCTGCCTTGAGGGTTGTCTTTACCCACATTTGACAAATAGAAGTTAAAGTTATGAACTTCATTGGGGGGATCATATTTGGGAATTTTGACAAGCTGAAAGGGGGAAAAAGGAGAAATACTTCAAATTATAAATTTACCAAAGAATGACTTAATGACTGGCCCATTGTTGTTGTTTTTTTTAATATAATAAACTTGTGTTATTTTTTTAAGATTATTTTATTTATTGATTTCTCCACGCCGCCCCCCACCCTCGCCCCCGTTGTTTGTGCTCACTGTCTGCTCTCTGTGTCTATTGGTTGTGTGCTTGTCTTTTTCTTTTTTTTTTTTAGGAGGCACAGAAACGGAACTCAGGACCTCCCATGTGGGAGGGAGGCATCCAATCACTTGTGCCACCTCCGCTCCCTGACCCATTGTTTTTTAAATGACTTTCATTTTATACCCAAGCCCTATTGATACACATCTTTAGGGCATTTAAATTACCTAATAATTCAAGCTTGCCTATAATTCACCACATTTTTATTCTTCTACCCTTAAAAGTCACTGATCACTTCTGTTTCTTCTCATTTCAAACTAGCAAATGATTATAGTTCACATAGAAAAGTTATTAGTAAATTTGCAAAAAACTCTTTCTCCTCTGCAACAAATTCTGTTTTTGACCCACACAATACCCTGCTGAAATGATTCTGAATATTTAAGTAGTCTCTTGAGATAGAGGCCATATCTTAATCTTTTGCTTGCTTAAGCAAAATATATACACACACATACATACACACACAATTTAACTCTTGCTTCTCTGAGTAATATTTTTGAAGAAAAATGACTAGCAGCATCAACTGCAGCAGAATATTAAGGTCTTAATTGCAATCACAGCCAAAATACAGCTGGGGATTTCTTCACTCATTCCTTCTCATGTTTATATAACTAGTCAGTAGCCTACAAAGATGATTCTGCAGGCCTGAGCCCTAGACAACATTGTGGAATAGGCATAAAGGTCTATTATGTCCTTGCATAAAGGTCTGGTTTCGTTCTAGATGGGAAGCCCCATGACAGAAGCAACAAGATGACTGAGCCTTTCTGTACGAGGCACATGGTCGGAACTCAATAAATGTGAACAAATAAGTTGTAAACCTTTCACTGCCTTTCAAGTGCTCTACCTTTCCAATATCCCAGGACCTTTCTTCCCTTGGGTCTTCAGGGGCCACAGTGGTGTGGGTGGACTGTGCTGATTATTTCATGTGTCAGCCTAACTAGATTATGGTGTTCAGTTATTTGGTCAAGCAAACACAGGCCTGATTGTTACTGTGAGGGTATTTTGTAGATTTAAATCATTAGTTGATTGCATAGATGATTACATCTACAATCAACAAAGGAGTGTACCTTCAGCAATGAGCAGAGTCTCATCCAATCAGGGGAATGCCTTAAAGGGAGAACTGAAGATTTCAGAAGTCAGCAGTCAGAAAGAATTTCTATCTACACTTCAGCCAGCCAGCTTTAGACCACAATGTGGTCTAAATTTCCCAGCTAGCTACATCAGAGTTCCTAACTTGGGGTATGTCTGACAGGACTTTGGATTTGCCAGTCTCCACAGTCATGGGAGCCAATTCTTATAATAAATCTCTTAATATTTACATCCACCCATCCCTCTACCTACCTACCTACCTACCTACCTACCTACCTACCTACCTACGGTTCTGTTTTTCTGAAGAACTCTAACACAAGTGATATTCACAAAAAGGGTGTGTTGGCAAGGACATAAAGCATGAATTCCCACCTTCTAGGTCCCCAACACATAGTCTTAGATTTTGATTTGGTAGGCAAGTAGGTAGGGGAGAAATGTTGTACAACCCTCATTCTTCTCCCCCAAATCTGTTCTTTCCATTACTGGAATATTAAGACTTAGAGCTAATAAGCACATACAATCCTGCTCTGGTCTGCTGGACACCCTGCAACCTGATTTGCTCATTCTAGACTCTGAACCCTTGAGCTACAGAAAAGAAATAAGAACACTGATTCATACCTCCTACCATCCCTCTTCCCCCCACAAAAAGTAAAGAAAGGTGAAAAGGGGACAATTTACAGTGTCTGGCACACAGTAGACATGCAATAAATGTTTGTTGAAGGAGCGAATGAACAAGGAAGAGAAAAAAGAAAGCAAAGAAAAACATCCTTTCGAAAGAGACTCAGAAGTCTTATCCTAGAGCTTGAAAAGTCAAGTTTCAACAAAATATTCTGAGTATTAGATAATATTCAATAGAGCCTCCATCATCCATGAATTTAAACTGTCCTTGAGTTCCTATTTTAAATTAGTACCAATTCGTAGAGTAACAAGTTTCTACGTTTATATCTACTCTATAAACAATAACTCTTTTGGACCTTAAAGTTACTCTTATTTCCAGAAATCTTTTCTAGTTCTAAAATGCTGGATTTTTGCAAACAAGTCTTAATTTATCTGTCTGTAAATACTCATCATGCTATCTTAAGTGGGTATGGAAACTTAACCCCTAGTTGGCACACACATATGTGAAATAAAACTGATTATTTTCCTTTACATAGATGTCAGGGAGGAGCAGGAATGCTTGCATCAGACACAGGGAACACAAAGTTCATCTGTAGCTAGTGTAAAAGCACTCACTGATGTCTGGTTTTGTTTTTGAGGGTAACAGGGTTTTGCTGACAGAGAAGGGATGTACATTGTGGTCTAAAGTCCCCTTAAGGCCTAGGAAAGAGGTGGATAGGTAGGAAAGACGTGGACACCTGAAAGGAACCCCCTTCCCAGTCATGATTCACTTAACTTCCACCTACCTCTCCACTCCCTATCTCCCCTCCACACCCCGACTCCTCCCAGTCCAGATCTGCAGAATCTGGTTGGGGAGATTTTTTTTACATTGGTTGAGGTCTCGCCTCCATGTCAGTTTCTGGTACCTTTTTAGGCCTAGGGTCTTCCTTCCTATGCAGTTCAAATTTGGGAAATCACAGTATTTTACCCACCAGAGTATGGAAGACTATCCTTATGGGAGATTCTAAATTAAATTATTATTAAAAAGCAGAATCATACACTTTTCTCTATTCTTCAAGAGTAACTAGAGTTTGCACAGAAATAAATTCTGAAATGTGCAGTATACTTTCACTGAAAAAATTTTTTTCCATCTATATAGCAAAGCAAACAAGCATAATATCATATAAGGGTCCCATTCATCAACCTACCAACAACACCTTGCATTGTTGTGAGACATTTGTTACAAATTATGTAAGAACAGCGTTAAAATCTTACTATAGTCCTTATCTTTCATTTGGTATATTTTTACCCCAACTCACCATACTATTTTTTAAAATATATTTTCTATTACAGAAATTGTGAACTTACAAAACAATCATGCACATGTGTAGAATTCCCATACAACACCCCTTTGATCAATACACCACACCGTGGTGGAACATTTGTTACAAATTATGAGGTAATATCATCAGACTATTATCACCAACCATGGTTCATAGCGTACATTTGGCACACTTTTTCCATACCCCCCCCCCATTATCAACATATTATATCTTTGGCATAGATGCATGAATATTACAGTATTGCTGTTAACCACATTCCACAGGTCACACCAATTCTATCTTTATCATGCTTCTCAACATTCCCAACCCCCTGCAATAGTGATGTAAATCTGCTCTAGCTCACAGAAGGGTGTTCTTGCATCTGTACCCTCAACCACAATTCTCATCAACTTCTGGGTTCACTGTGTTATTCAGTTCCTAGATTATTCTCTAGCTTTCTTTCAATTGACATTTACATCCTAGACTAACATTTCCAGCCACACTGATATTTATAAACCAGCTCCTACTCACTATAATGTGATACCATCAACTCTCTACATTTTTACACTTTTACAGTAAAGTTAATTAAACCTTCCACGATTTTCACACTTTTATAGTAAAGTTTATTAAACCTTCCACATACTTTAAGCATCAGTAGTCCTTCTCAGCCCTCCTCTTATCTCCTAATAACCTATATTCTAGGTTTTAACTCCACACATTTATTCTTCGTATTTAGTTCACATTAATGAGACCATGCAATATTTGTTTCTATTTGTCTATGTTTCTATCTTGCCAGTACCATGCTGTTTTTACCACCGTAACTAGGTAATATGATTTAAAGTCTGGAGTCCTCCAACTTTGCTTTACCTTCTTAAGATGTTTCTGGCTATTCGAGACCCTTTGCCCTTCTAAATAAGTTTGATAATTGTATTTTCTATTTGTTTAAAAAAGGCTGATGGAATTTTTATCAGGATTGCATTGAATCTGTGTATCAATTTCAGTAGAATTGTCATCTTAATGATATTTAGTCTTCTAATCCATGAGCATGGACTTCTTTTTGGATCCTTTTGGATTTCTTTAAACAATGCATTGTAGTTTTCTGAATACAAGTGCTTTACATCCTTAGTTAAGTTTACTCCAAAATATTTTATTCTTTTAGTTATTATAAATGGAATTATTTTCCCTGACTTCCTCCTATTACACATTACGAGTGTATAGAAACACTACTGATTTTTGCATCTTGATTTTGTATCCTGACACTACTGAAATTGTGTATAAGTTCTAGCAGCTTTGCTATAGATTTTTCAGGACTTTCTAGGCATAGGATCATATCATCTGCGAATAGCCTAAGTTTTACTTCTTCTTTTCCTATTTGGAAGCCTTTTATTTCTTTTTCTTGCCTGATTGCTCCGGCTAGAACCTCTAGTACTATATTGAACAACTGGTGACTGTGTGCACCCTTGTCTTGTTCCTGATCTCAATGGGAAAGCTTTCAGTCTTTCACCATTGAGTATAATGCTAGCGGTAGGTTTTTCATATATGCACTTTACTGTATTGAGAATGCTTCCTTCTATTTCTATCTTTCTAAATGTTTTTATCCAGAAAAGGTGCTGTATTTTGTCAAATGCCTTTTCTGCATCAATCGAGAGGATCATGTGGTTTTTCTTCTTCAAATTTTCAACATGGATTATTACACTAATTGATTTTCTTGTGTTGACCTACCTTTGCATACCTCGGATAAAACCCACTTGATCGTGGTATAATAATTCTTTTTTTTTTCCAGGGGAGAGCGCGAACGCAGTCCCCCACTACCACAAATTATGCAGTCGAGTTTCCCACATTTGGGGAAATCGCAGGGGTCAGCACATCCGGAGTGCAATGGATAAGCCTCGCCCTGGGAAAACCACCTTCGTGATCATGGTATCTCCCCTGCCAGGTAAGTATAATAATTCTTTTAATATGCTTTTAGATTAGGTTTGCAAGTATTTTGTTGAGGACTTTTGCATTTATGTTCATTAAAGATACTGGTCTGTAATTTTCTTTTTTTGTAGTATCTTTATCTGGTTTTGGTATTCAGATGATGTTAGCGTCATAGAATGAGTTTGGTAGCATTCTTTCCTTTTCAATTTATTGGAAGAGCTTGAGCAAGGCTGGTAATTAGATACTGAATGCTTGGTAGAACTCACATATAAAACCATCCAGTCCTGGGCTTTTCATTTTGGGGAGTTGTTTGATGACTGTTTCAGTCTCTTTACTTGTGACTGGCTTGTTGAGGTCGCCTGTTTCTTCTAGGGTCAGTGTATGTTGTTCATACATTACTAGGAATTTTCCCATTTCATCTACATTGTCTAGTTTTTTTGCATACAGTTGTTCATAGCATCTCTTTTATTTCTGTGGGGTAAGTAGTAACGTCCCCGTTTTCATTTTTTATTTCATTTATTTGAATCTTCTCTCTTTTTTTCTTTGTCAGTCTAGTTAAGGGTTTTTCTTTTGTTAATCCTCTCAAGGAATCAACTTTTGGCTTTGTTAATTCTATTGTTTTTACGTTCTCAATGTCATATATTTCTGCTCTGATCTTTGTTATTTCATTCCTTCTACTTGCTTTGGAATTAGTTTGTTGCTTTTTTCTCCTAGTTCCTCCAGCTGTGTAGTTAGTCATTGATTTTTAGCTCTTCTTTTCTAATGGAAGCATTGAGGGCTATAAATTTCCCTGTCAGCACTGCCTTCGCTACATCCCATAGGTTCTGATATGTCTTGTTGTCATTCATCTTGAGATATTTATTTCTTTTAAAATTTCTTCTATGACCCATTGATTATTTAAAAGTGTGTTGTTTAATCTCCATATATTTGTGAATTTTCCCTTTTTCCATGTCTTGTTGATTTCCAACTTTATTCCATTATGATCAGAGAAAGTGTTTTATATAATTTTGTTATTGTTGAATTTATTGAGATCTGCTTTGTGACCCAACATACTGTCTATCCTAGAGAAAGAAAGATCCATGAACACTCAAAAAGAATGTATATCCTGCTGTTTTGGGGTGCGAAGTTCTGTATATGTCTATTACGTTTAGTCCATTTATTATATTATTTAAGCTCTCTATTTATTGCTCCTCTGCCCAGATGTTCTATCCAATGCTAAGAGTAGTGTATTAAAGTCTCCAACTATTACTGTAGAGATGTTTCTCCTTTCAGTTTTGCCAGTGTTAGCCTCATGTATCTTGGGGCATCCTGGTTAGGTGCATATATATTTATGATTGTTATTTTTTCCTGGTGAATTGCCCTTTTATTAACATAAAATGTCCTTCCTTGACTCTAATAAGTTTTGCTTTTCAAGTGTATTTCATCTGATATTAGTATAACTATTCAGGCTTTTTTTTTTTTGTTACTATATGTGTGGAATATCTTTTTCCAGCCTTTCCCTGTCAATCTATTGGTATCCTTGGGTCTTAGCTGAGTCTCTGGTAGAGAACATGGCTCATATTTTCTTATCCATTCCACCAGTCTGTGTCTTTTGATTGGGGCGTTAATTCGTTAACATTCAATGTTATTACTGTAAAAGCAGTTCTTCTTTCATCCATTTTGACCTTTGGATTTTATCATTCATATTTAATTTTTACCACTCTTTTGACAATTATAGTTACTTTTACTGATATGATACTTATTTCTAGACTTTATTCCAAGCCTCTTTCTCCTATCTTTTCTTTTCAGGCTGTAGCACACCCCTTTAATATTTCCTGCAAAGCTGGTTTCTTTGATATAAACTCTTTCAATTTCTGTTTATCTGTGAATATTCTAAATTCACCCTCAGTTTTGAAAAACAATCTTGCTGGATATGATTCTTGGCTGGTAATTTTTCTCTTACAGTATCTTAAGAAGGCACTGCCTTCTTGCATCCATGGTTTTTGATGAGAAATTAGCACTTAATCTTATTGGATATCCCTTATATGTTATGTATTGCTTTTCTCTTGCTGCTCTCAGAATTCTCTTTGTCTTTGGCATTTGACATTCTGATTAGTATGTGTGTTGGAGGTGGTCTATTCAGATATATTCGGATGAGAGTATGTTGTGCTTCTTGGACACAGATATCTATGTCCTTCAATAGGGTTGAGAAATTTTCTACCATTCTTTCTTCAAATATTCTTTCTGCCCCTTTTCCCTTCTCTTCTCCTTCTGGGACACCCATGACATGTATGTTTGTATGTCTCTTGCTGTTGTTTAGTTCCGTGAGACCTTATAAATTTTTTTCCATTCTTTTCTTCATCTGTTCTTTTGTATGTTTGCTTTCGAAGGCCATGTCTTCAAGCTCACTGATCCTTTCTTTTGCCTGCTCAAATCTCCTGTTTTATGACTCCAGTGTATTTTTAATTTCATTTATTGCACCCTTCATTCTCATAAAATCTGTTATTTTTCTATGTATGCTTTCAAATTCTTATATGTGCTCACCCAATGTAGTCTCAATATCCTTAATCTCTTTACCCATCTCACTGAATTTATTAAGGAGATTTGTTTTATCTATGATTAGTTGTCTCAACTCCTTTATGTCATCTGGAGGCTTATCTTATTCCTTTAACTGGGCCATATCTTCCTATTTCTTGGTATGGATTATCATTTTTTTGTTGGTGTCTTGGCATCTGGTTCAGTAGATGTATTTATTTTGAGTGCAGTTTCGCTCTTTAGTTTAGGGCTTTCTTACCCTATCTCCTTTGCTGGTTGTATAGTAGGAGTCAAGGATGTAGTTGGCTGTAAGCTGTGGAAGCTGAAGCTGTCCGTATTGCACCAGAGGCAATGAAGCTTCTCCCCTTTCTTCCCTGCCAGGAGCAGGGGCAGAGCCACAGCTGTGCACAATAGTCCAAACTGTGCAGGCCAAGACTGTCTGTAGTTGCCCGGAGAGACTGATAAAGCTTCACACCCCTGCCTGAGTTGTGGATGGAGCTGCAGGTGTGGGCAGCAATCTATGTTATGCAGGTTCAAAATGACCACAGTTGCCCTGGTAGGCTGAGGAAACACCAGCCCCCTCTATCCTATTGAGTGGTGAGGGTGGATCCACAGGGGCCCAACAGTTCAGTCCCTGTAGGCCTGGACTACCTGCTATTGTCTGGAAAGGCTGAGGATACACCAGCCTCCTCCTATCCTATTGGGGGGTTGGGGTAGATCTACAGGTACCCACCAGTCCAGGCCATGCAGGCCAAAAGTGCATGCCGTTGCCTGGAAAACCGGAGGAAACACAGCTCCCCTTCTACATTACTTAGGGGCAGGTATGAAGCTATAGGTGTCTGACTATTCAGTCTGTGTAGGCCAGAAGCACCTGCAGTTACCCAGAGACGCTGAGGAAACCCAGCTCCCATCTTATCCTATTGGGAGGTGGGGATGGAGCTATAGGTGCCCGTGTATCCAGTCTGTTGGGCTGAAAGCACCTGCAGCTCCCCAGAGAGGCTGAAGAAACCCCAGCCCCCTCCCATCCTATGGGGTTGGAGGGGTAGAGATGGAATTGAAGGCGCTCAACAAACTAGTTTGTGTGGGCTGAAAGTGCCTGCAGTTGCCCAGAGAGGCTGAAGAAACACAGTTCCTCTCCTATCTAATTGGGGCACGGGGATGGAGCCCCAGCTGTCCGACTATTCAGTCTGTGCCAGCTGAATGTACCTGCAGTTACCGGAGACGCTGGTGCAGGTTCTGCCAGCTTCCTCCCTGCCAGCGTTGAGGTTGGTGCCTAGGCTAGGGCTGCAGTTCAATCTGGGTAGAAAGAAGCTGGTCCCTTCCATTACTGTGATTTTCAATCAGTCCTGCTTCCCTCATGCCGACGGCAGAGTCAAAATGGTGGCTACCAGCCTCTTTCTGACTTGGACATGTTCAACTTTAGCAGTTCTTAGAGTTATACTTTAGCCAGCCGAATATACTAATCATTAGCTGAGCTTTGCGCAGTGGCAGTATCGTAGCCAATGAGGTTTATCCGAGGCGCGATTATTGCTAATTGAAAACTAATCATTAGCTGAAGTCAGTGGCCAATCATTTCTTCCTCCCCTGTTCATGGGAAGTGAAGCTTCCAATTCCAGTCACAGAAAGCTCCTGAGGTGGCTTGCACCACCAGAGTAGCATGATCACAGCACTCCGTGACGCGGCCTGTAGTTTTCCAGAGAGGCTGGTATAGTTCCCCCCAGCTTCCTCCTTGCCAGAGGTGGGGCTGGGGCTTATGCTACAGCTGCAATCTGACCTGGATGGAAGGAAGCAGGTCCCTACTAGCACTGTGATTTTCAGTCAGCCAGGCTTCCCCTCATGTCAGTGATGGAGTCCTCACTGAAAATTTTTAACTTGATTACTTGAGTCCTTAAGCTCCGATGTCAACTTACTAAACCACTATTAAGCAGAGTAAAGAAAACCAAAAAACAAACAAACAAAAAAAACTATTAAGCAGAGTATAAAAGCAAAGTTCTTAAGAAAACTTTGTATTATTGAAGTGTAGATTCTTCCTTTCTCACTCTTCAAACTGGTTATTCTTAAGTAATAGTCACATTTTTTACATTGAAAAAAAGTATCTCCCTATATATTTTTTCATTTTAGCTTTTAGGATACATGTACACAATTAGAATCTTGTATAATTGAAATGTTCAGTGACAAAATGTCTCTATTAAACTAACTGCTATTCACACCCCTCAAAGCGTTTGGGTCTGGCCTGATGGTGGGCACAGGAGACTTTCATATTTTTGTTCTTTTTAAGTCTCTTATAAAGAAAGCAAGCCACAATGGGGGGAAAAAAAAAAGGATATATGATCATGACCATAATAGGAAAGATTAATAGTTTAAAAAGTTAAAAAAAAAAAAAAGCATACACAACCCATGCTATGTATCCACTGAAGTGTTCTGAAGCATGTGCTACACTTAGATTTTAAAAGAGGTTCTCAATAAGGAGCAATTTTGACCCCCAGGGGACATTTGGTCTGGGAGGGTGCTGTTGGCATCTGGTGGGAGGCCAGAGATACGACCAAAAACCCTACAATACACAGGGCAGTCTACACAAAAAGAAATTATCTGGACCAAAATGTCAATAGTGGTGAGATTCAGAAACTTTGGATTAGAAATATAGGTAGGTCAGTCTCTTAGAAGAGAGGTGAGAGAGCCTTAAAAAGCCAGTGATGTGGAGGAAAAAAGAGGTTTTCTTAAAAGAAATAAAAATACTCATTTTATATCAAATGAAAGGAGTCGTTTTAACTTATTTAAAACATTTTCTCCGGTTTTAGAACTTCCAATCAGGAGACAATGAAAAGCAATGAAAATGAATGCATACAAACTACATTTAGTCATAGAGACAATGTGAAAATTAAAGTAACTACTGTAAATTAATTTCCGCAACTTCTCTTAAAGATCACAAAGCCAACAAATAAGCAAATGGCTTAATGGGAGTTGTAATGAAAATACTTCTTTTGGAAAGTCTACTCAGGATATCTGTGGGAAAAAAAAAAAAAAAAAAAAAAA
>JAQZBX010077067.1:0-14336 GCA_029593785.1 Cabassous unicinctus | reverse complement strand
GCCCCGGGAAGCGAACCCGGGGCCTCCCTTATGGTAAACGGGAGCTCTATCCATTGAGCCACACCTGCTTCCCTTGAGATAATTTTTAAAAAATCACTAACCAATATTCATGTTATTAAGTTTCAGGGTAAAAAAAAACTGTTACAGCATGAATAATGTTTCTTTAGACACTAACTTCTTCAGATACCATAAAATGTTTGCAATATCTTTATAGTTAAATAAAAAAAGCATGATTTGTTTGTGTAAAAAAAAAAAAATTGTCGAGGGAGCAGATGTAGCTCAAGTGATTGAGCGCCTGCTTCCCATGTACGAGGTCCTGGATTCAATCCCTGGTACCTCCTAAAGACAAAACAAAACATGTCAGTAACTCTTTTCCTCCATCATTTCCATTCTCCTCTTTGTCCTGGTGGGATATGAGTTTGTTCTTATTGCAGTTCCCCTATCTTGTCTCTTCACTTTCTTCCTCATCCTGGTAGAGTCTATTCCCCACATGGCAGCAAGAGGGATTCTTTAAAAATGTTAGTCATAAATCCAGAATGTGAGGCATTCCACAGGGCACTTGCCCTAACCCCTTTAAGACTCAATAGCATGAAAGAAAAAAAAAAAAAAAAAAAAAAAAAAAAAGGATGGAGTGGGGGACTGTTTTAGATTAAAAGATATCTAAGAGACAACTAAATGCATGTATATGTGATCCTGATTTGAACAATCCAACTGGAAAAAGATATTTTGCCTGAGGAAATGTGGACATAGATATTAAAGAATCATTACTTTTGTTAGGTGTAATTATGGTATTGTGGTTATGTAGAAAATGCCCTTATTACCTAGAGATGCACATTGAAAATGGTGAAAATTCATGCTGTCTGAAAGTTGCTTTCAAAAACTATCAAAAAAAAAAAAAAAAGATGAAGCAAACATGGCAAAACGTTCATAATTGTTAAATCCAGGTGGTGGATATGAGTATTCATTATCCTGCTTTCCTTATTTTTATGTATATTTGGAATTTCTCCAAAAAAAAAAAAAAAAAAAGGAAAATAATAATAAGCAATTCAGTACCTTTCTGCATTTCCCGTCTCCTTAAAGTAAAATCCAAAGCCCCTACCATGGCCTGCAAGGCCCTGAGGGAGCTGACCCCAGCTGCCCCTGGGACCCCCCTCAACTCCTGCTCCTTGTCCCTGGTTCTCAGCGTCCCTGCCCTGCTAGCTTCTTCATCGTTCTTACCAATGCCATCGCTGCCTTGCAGCCATCGCATTCGCTGTTGCCCCTGCCGACACCTTCCCCCCAGATAGCCAACGGGCCACTCCTCTGCCTCATTCAGGACTCTGCTTCAATGTCAGCTGCTAAATCTTTCCAGACCCTCCTTCTAAAATAACGTTTTCCCTTTTCTCCACAGCATTTCCTATCCCTCTTTCTCTGCTTTTACTTTCTTCATTGCATTTATTACCGCCTGCCATTTAACATACTTATTTGTTCATTTGCTTATTATCTGTTGAACCCTTCTCCATAAGGTAAGGTCCTTGGGGACCAAGAACTTTGCCTATTTTGCTCATTTATCTAGAGCAGTGCCTGGGCACATAGTAAGCATTCAATGAATATTTGTTGAGCAAATTTTCCTTCTTTGCCTAGAGCTGGCCTCCTTTTTTGAGTGTGACTTGTCCATTCGGCAAGCAACTTTTAGCTCCCCCTGTGCTCAGTACTCTAGGGATGAGAGTGAAACCAATGCAGCTGAGAGGGTAAGAGTGCTGGACATCTGTTTTCATTGAATTGTTCTGCTTAACATTCACTTCCCTTTTTCTGAGAATAGCAATGGTAGTTTCCTTTGGAAAACCTCCCCTCTTCGCTCTCACTCTGTGTGTCTCTGAGGGACCCATCTCCTCCTCTGGGTTCAAGAAAAGATAAGCAGCCCAGGTCTGCCAATAAGACTCAGGCCTGGGACTTTTGGTCCAATCCTGAGGAAAGAGATGCAGCCATTCATTGAGAATACAAAATTGGGAGAATGTTAGTCTAGAATTATGATGATCCACTGCTTTGAAAATTTATGTTTCAGAATAAAGCCAACACAGAAGAAAGCAGAGTTAAGAGATGGACACAAGGAACTGAGTCCTGATTACGTTGTTTGAGCACCTGGATCCAGCCATGCCTGAAGTTCATCTCCTGGACTTTTCAGCTTTGTAAGTCAATAAGTTCTCAACTCCTCCCTCTTTATTTGCTTATTTAGTATTTTACTTATTTGAGCAGGATTTCTGCCACCAGCTACCAAAAGATTGCTCACTAATATAATGAAGAATGGGTAGAGAGGAGCAACTTGTGGGGTGAGGAAACTCAGAATTGTTATCCAGGAAAAGGTTGAAGGACCTGAGATATTTGCCCTAAGGAACAGAACGTTCTGGGAGATAGAGCGATAGTTTTAGATATATAGAGAGCTCTCCCATGGGAGAGGAATTAGATTTGCTTTAGATGATGCTACAGGGAGCACCAGGGCCAGCAGGTGAATTTTTTTCAGGAAAAAGATTTCAGTTCAGTAGAAGGGAAAATGTTGATGCCTCAGGAGCAGCCCAGGGGTACAGTGGTGACTTGGGAGTGAATGAGCCCAAGGGTGGAAGACATGAATGGTGTATATGGGGTGTCAGTCTAGATAACCCACAAGGTCTCTCCGGTCTGGAACTGGGGACTCTCCGCCTATGCTGTTTGTCATATGAAGATATTAGACACATAGCCATTGGGCCCAGGATTGACATCCCAGAAGCTAATTACAAGATTGTCCCAAAACACAATTGGCATGGACTGAAAATCATGTTGGCCCATAAGTTATAAGAAAGGTGGAATTTTCCAAAGATTTTGGAAAAAAGTTTTTCTTATTAGATTAGTCTTTCCTATAAAATAGTATCTGGTACCAAAATATGTGCTTTGGTTTTGTTAAGAATTGTTTTTTCATTTGAAGAGTCTGGGTCATATCCCTGAAGAGCTTTTGGAAGGCAACTGCATCATAGTCCTGAAATAAAAGAGATTCCTTGACGTGCCACCTCCCTGGACACCCATGCCACGCTTTCCCAAGGCAATGGAGACAGTCTGAAGAGGACTTGGAACCCTCACCTACCTCCCCTTTGAGGCCTCCTCCCCTCACCCCCTAGACATCATTTTCTTTCTTGCCTGTCTTCTGGGGTCCCTTAGACCTTGCTCTTGGACAAGCACCCAATCTTGAGAAGGTGTTTCTAGATAAGAAGAAAAGCTATAATGCCTCCCACCCCCCAAAAAAGAATCAGTCAAGGATCATTATGGTACAGTGGAAGAAGTTTGAGCTTTGGAGTCAGACAGAACCAGGTTCAAATTCTGACTCTAGCTTGCATGAGATATTCCATTTTCCATAGTTTCAATTTCTTCATTTAGCAGGTAGATAATGACACTCAGTGGGGTTGTTTTGAGGATTAAAGAAGATACTGTTGGAAAGCGGATGAGACTCAACCACTTGGGCACCCACCTACCACATGAGAGGTCCTGAGTTCGGGTTCCAGTGCCTCCTAAAAGAGGATGAGCAGATGTGGCCTCCTGTCGAAACGAGCTAGAAGCCGCCCCCACCCCAACGAGCTAGATGCTGCCTCTGCTGCAACAAGCAGAGGCCACAAGCCAGCAGACGCTGCAGCCCATGGGAAGCAGATGTGGCTCAGTCCATTGGGCACTTGCCTCTCATGTGGGAGGTCCTGGGTTCGATTTCTGGTGCCTCTTGGAGAAAGCGAGCAAACAATGAGCAGACAGAGGAGCGAACCATCTGGGTAAAGGGAGGATAAATAAAGAAAAAATAAAGTAAATAAAATAAATCTTAAAAAAAATGATGCTGTTAGGTGCTCAGCACAAAGCATGGTAGATAACCAATGAATGGTAATTGACAGAATGAAAAAATATTTAAATAATGATTGCTAAAAGATCAAAGGGTCTTCAAAACCCAAAGAATGATCCTTAAATGGTTGATTTTCTGGCACAAAGAGCAGCTAGTGAAAGAGTTATTTTCTTGGGGGGTGGGATGTGGCAAAGAGAGTATAAAGAATAGAGATTTTCAAGGCTTTGTATGGGAGATTTTACTAGTTACCACCAAAATTTATCTCCCTTCCTTCCTGGATACATAGATTGCATTTCCCAGATCCCACGGTTTTGTTGAGTCTCTGCAACAGCAGCTGAGCCTTGCCCTAACTGATACATTTTGTATGGACCATCTTGGGTAGAGCATCCTTTACTCAAAGTTGGTTTCTTTTCTTTTCTTTTTAAATAGGCAGTTGTGGTACAATTGAAAAAGTCCTAAGCTACAGATTAAGAAATGCTCCTTAGTGAAAATAATTAACAGTTTGTAAAATGACAACCACAGTGACATGGGGAATATAAGTGGAAGAGTTTCGACAATTGTCAAATGTCATTGCTCAATATCCTGGACAATGGGGGGCCCTAGACATGCTCTGTCCCAGCTGAGAGGCAAGGTGAGAGGCGCCAGGCAACAATGGTAGTCAGAGCCTGCAGCCTGTTCTCAACTGATTGAAACAAGAGGCCAATGGTGGAATGTACTCCTAGCCAATACATTGTAAAACTATACAGAATTAAGGATACAGTGAGAGCCTATATAACGCCATACGTCGCAGTACAATCCCTGCAGAGGAGAGCTGCATTAAAATAACAGCCACAGCAGTCATGAGGCCGTCTTCTGAGATAAACGCTGGAGTTTGGCTCTAAGTGCCAACATCCTTAGCTAATCTAAGTAATGCATGAGCAGGAGGAATTCAGTGGCTGGGAGCCCAAGTGGAGTCGTATAAAGAACTTTTAAGAGCCGCGAGTAGCCTCTAAGCTGTAGGATCAAGCACATGACGGGAACATAATATTTAATCATATCTGGGGGAGAGGGGCTGCCGAGAGGGCTGCTGGGATGGGGGGATTGGATTTTGGCAAGGGGCCTCTGGCAGGGCCTCCACCAGACCACAGATGGTTTTTGTCCCTGTGGTTCATTTGTTTTGGGCGAGATCAGTCCCTTCCTAGTTAGGAGTCCTGGGTTAGAAGGTCTACCATGCTCTCATTAAAGACGCCAGGAGGGACTCAGCCAGAACGTTAGGGAAAAGGATGTCGCGCCTGCCGAGTGGGGAAGCAGCCTCTTACCTCTGATGCAATGGCCCCATGGGTTTTTGAACTGGAAAGTCCTCCTAGCCTGATCCGTTTCCCACCGCCCCACCCCCACCTCCAGTTCCATTTTACAGATGAGGAAACGGAGACCCAGAGTGGAGAAGCAGTTCCCAAGGTCACCCAGGGAGTTAGGGTCATCTTCTCTAATCTGAACCATCCTGCCGGCCCCTACCCCATTATTTTGCAGACTGGGATACTGGGGTGCAGAGGGAGAAAGGGACAAGCTCAAGGTTTCACATTGATTTCAGGGCTGAACGTGGAGCAGAAGCCAGGGGACCTGGACCCAAACCAGGGGATTTCACCACCCCCTTCCAGCCTCTTCTCAGCTGGGAATGGTGATTGTCAGAGATCCCTCTCCTGATCTGACTCCCTGGGTGAGTCTCTCTGTAGCGGTTACCGGATGTTTAATTAAGTAACCAGCTGGAGAAGGTGTCCCTGCTGGACAGGGAGGACGCTGTGGCCAGCGGACCTGTCTGCTCAGGCTTCTTCCAGCTAGGGAGAAAGATTTGTTGTCTGCTTTCTGGGCTACCTGGGGGTGGCAGTCAGTACCAGTCGCTCTCTGACCTCCTCTTTCACCCCCATCATCCCTTGCTGACACCTTCATCTCAGACTTTTACCCTCCAGGACTGTGAGACAAAACATTTTTGTTGTTGTAAGCTATCCATCCAGTGTGTGGTACTTTGTATGGCAGCCCTAGCAAACTAACATGCCTTCCTCCCCTGCACCTCCTGTCACTGTTCAAGGCCTATTTCCCATGTGGGCCTCCTTTCAGATCCCTCCATCTCAAGTTGTTCTCACTCTCCTGACTTGGAACCCCAGGAGCTCCTGAATATGAATATGCCTGTGGACTAGAAGTTTCCTCATACTAGGGCCTCATCCATCATCCCAACTTCTTTTCTTCCCTTGCCCGTCTGAGTCTGGTGGTCTACTTGTCTACTTGCCATCTGACCCCTTCCTGTCCCTCTGTCTTGCCATATACTGAACTGTGCACACACACCTCAGTGTCATTATATAATGACTTTATTGTCTTGAGTTAAATTAGAATTTCCTCTGCCCCGTCACCATATTTGCAGGAAGTTCAATAGTGTGCTTCCAGGGCTCCTCCTTCTTGTCTGGATTATCCAAGAACCTTGTGGGCTTGTAGGATCCAAAAGGATGATAGTCTGACTTCCACAAGGAAGCAGGGAAGAGCCCTGGAGCCTGTCAGCCACTGCTGTTGTTTCCGTTGCTGTCAATGTGCTGCTCTTCCCAGCTGATGTTGCTGTTGGGTGCTGGTTCCCACGGACTGTCCGGGACCATTGTTCGCGGGCCCAGCTCCCTGCACAGGCCGGCGTGGTCCATTCAGTGCTTTGCTCAGGCTGCAGAGCTCCTTAGAGACTTGGAAGGCCACAGCTCTTTTCAAGACCCCTTCCGCCATCTCCCCGACCTCCAGAGGTTTTATTGCTTCAGAGCTGCTTTGTCAAAGTCATTTCAGGCATTAGCCTCTGTCCCACTTCCCTGTTCTGGAATCTTCTTTCTGCCTTCCCACTCCTGCAACAGGAAGGGGTCACTCTGCCCCCATCTCATGCCCACCCCAGCAGAGCTTGATGACTCGCTAGGAAGAGCTTGAAGCCCCTTCTGACAACCCCCCAGACCAGAGCCTCAACAAAGCCTATTTGCTGATGCTTCATTGGTAGAGTTCTGTTTGGTGTGATGGAAAAGTTTTGGTAATGGCTGGTGTTGGGGGGTTGATGGTTGCACAGCATTGTGAATGTAACTAACATCAATGAATTGTATACTTGAAAGTGTTTAAAATGGAAAATTTTATGTTGTATATATGTTGCTACGGTAAAAACAAAACAAAGCAAAACAAAAAAAAAACAGAGTTGTGCAACACAAAGAGTGAACCCTAATGTAAACTATGACTTTAGTTAATAATATAATTATAAGATTGGTTCATCAGTTGTTTGTTTTTTTTTTCTTTTCTTCTTTTCTTTTTTTATTTAATCAGTTGTAACAAATGCACCACACTAATGAAAAATGTTAATAATCGGGGAAACTGTGTGTATGTGTAGTGGGGAGTATATGGGAACTCTGAACTTTCTGCATAATTTTTCTGTATACCTACAATTGCTCTAAAAAATAAAAGTAAAATTTTAAAAATTTATTTTTTATTTTTAGTTTTATAAAGCCTATTTGCCTTTCCTTTGAGTAAAGAAGACCCAGATTTGAGCCACAAAAAGTTCTTGCTATCCTTTGGGAAAAGAGAATATATTTGCTCCTTCCTGAGGCATCATCGGCCCTCCCACCCAAGGATGAACTGGGGAACTTCTGACCACAAAATTGCAAAGCAAAACACAAGTTACTTCCTCAATAGGTCGCCCTTCCCCTCCACCACCACCCCCCCGCCACACCCTGTATTATCCCCAGCTTGTCACTCTCCACCTTGCTCCACCCATAGAGCGTGGACTCTGGCTTTGGGCTTCCTGGGACTTCCCAGGTCTAGCCTGCTCTAAGGCTGGCTTTCTTAACATACTAGCCCCACCTCCCTGCCAGAGGTTCTTATCTTGGCTGGCAGCCTCTGATCCAGAGCCGATTCACATTAAGCCACCTTTGTTTCCACCTGTTCTAGGTCTTTCCTTCACACTAAATGGGAAGCTTGCCAAGGGCAGCTGTGTCAGACTGTGTTCTTGGCTACCTGAAAGCCATTCTCAACCCCTTAACCATTACCTTTTCTTCCTATAAAAGCTGAAAAGCAAAATTATTTCTTTCTAAGCCTCCCTTGCAGCTATTTCAAGGACACAGGCTTCTTCTTGCGGTTCCACCATCCTTCTGAGCGTGACTTTTGTTCCCATAGTGGCTTTCTCACCTCCAGTCATGGAGTCTACGTTCCAGACAGGAAGAAGGGGATGGGTATGTGCCCCCTGAGTCTGGCCCTTTTTATCAGGAAAAACATTAGCTTTCTCAGAATCCTGCCTTGTGACTTTGCTTACACCTCCTAGGGAAGTCAGGGTTGTGTGATCACCGCACTGCAGGCAGTCTGCAGAGGTATTTTATACTGGGAATACTGAACAAAATTTGATGCTGTTACAAAGGAAAAGCTGAAGAGTGGACATTGGGCAGGAGCATCTGCCATGATGACATAAGCTCAGAAACAGGGAGAGGGACAGACGTGTGTGTTGTAGGAACTCAGCGGTGAGAACAACAGGGCAAGTAAAGACTTCTCGGGAGGAAGTAAGAGTTAAACTGATCTCCGACTAGAGCAGAGGATTTGGAGAGAGGGCAGAAGTTGGAAAAAGGATGCCAAGCAGGGGAAGGAGACTGAGCAAAGGAATGGAGGGGGAAATGAGAGATAAGGGCTGGAGGGAGGCTAAGGAGAAGGGCTGGGTTGAAGAAGAGAGTCCACATGGGGCATACAGGATATAGTATAGTTGTAATACAGTATAGATAGTACAGTCGTGCTCATTGGTGTTGCTCAAGCATTTCTGGCTCTCCACTTCCTGGGCCCCTGTTGTTGGACAGGTCTACAAGATTAGCTCTGTCCAATGACTCATGAGCAGAAATGCTACGTGTCACCTCCAATTTTTTTTTTTCTCTATTAGAGAAGTTGTGAGTTTATAGAACAATCATGCATAAAATACAGGATTCCCATATATTAGCAACTTGCCTAAGTGTGGAACATTTGTCACAATTGATGATAGCACATTTTTATAATTGTGCTAGTAATTAAAGTCCGTGGTTTAACTTAAGGTTCACTGCTTGTGTAGTGTAGTTCCATGGATTTTTTTTTTTTTTAAGATTTATTTTTATTTATCCCCCCCTTGCTGCTTGTGCTCATTGTGTCCATTTGCTGTGCATTTTTCTGTGTCTGCTTGTCTCCCTTTGTTGCGTCATCTTGCTCACCGCACCACGCAGGCCGGCTTGCCTTCACCAGGAGGCGCTGGGAGTTGAACCTGGGGCCTCCCATATGGTAAATGGGAGCCCAACCAATTAAGCCACAGCCGCTTCCCCATGGATTTTTTAAAAACCATTTATTCTGTTACCAGATATCCAATCTAACATTTCCCTTTAATCATATTCAGATATATATTTCAGTGCTGTTAATTGTCTTCATGTTGTGCTACAAGCACCACTAACTATTACCAAACATTTCCATCATTCCAAATAGGAACCCTGTACATTTAAAGCCTTAACTTCCCTTTCCTTATGTAGCAGTTTGATATTACTTACGAGTTCCAAAAATAGATATTGGATTATGTTTGTAAACTGATCTGTTCTTCCAGGTGTATTAGACTGTATTGGATTCAGAGGTTTCACGTTTACTTGATTAAACAATGATTAAGGCTTTAATTGCGCCACGTCAGTAGGATGTTGAGTCCCCATCTCCTTGGTGGGCAGGTCTCACAGAGAAAATTAGACGGCAGAGGAGTTAGAGTTTTGAGCTAGAGCCCCGGGAAGTAAACACACAGGAGAAGAACACAGAGGAATAGAGACAGCTCCATAGACACAGCAGAGGCCCCGGGAAGAGAGAGCCTATAGTCTACAGCTGACCTTGTGGAGAGAACAGAGCAGCTGAGCCTGGAGAGAAATGAGCCTTAGCCCAGCCTACAGCTGATATAGGAAGAAGCTGGGACCATGGAGCCTTGAAAGAAAGAGGAAGTCTGAACCCTTGCAGACACTGGTAGCCATCTCGCTCCAATATGTGGCAACAGACTTTGGTGAGGGAAGTAACTTATGCTTTATGGCCTAGTAACTGTAAGCTTCTACCACAAATAAATACCCTTTATAAAAACCAACAGATTTCTGGTACTTTGCATCAGCACCCCTTTGGCTGACTAATACACCTTTATCCCCACCCTGTCCACCGGTAACCTATATTCTAGATTTTGACTCCATGAGTCTGCTCATTTTAAGTGTCTCAAATCAGTGAGATCATACAATATTTGTCCTTTTCTGGCTGCCTGATTCAACATGATGTCTTCAAGGTTCATCCATGTTGTTGCATGTATCAGGACTTCATTCCTTTGTACGGCTGAGTAATATTCCATTGTATATATATCACATTTTTTAAATCCATTCATCAATTGATAACAGTTGGGTTGCTTCCATCTTTTGGCAACTGTGAATAATGCTGCTATGAATATCAGGGTGCAAATATCTGTTTGAGTCACTGCTTTCAATTCTTTTGCGTCTATACCTAGTAGTGGGATTGCCGGGTCATATGGTAATTCTATACTTAACTTTCTGAGAAACCGCCAAACTATCTTCTACAGCGGCTACATCATTTTACATTGCTACCAGTAATTAATGTATGTTCCATTTTTTCACATCCTCTCCAACACTTGTTATTTTCCTTTTTTTTTTTAATAGCAGCCATTTTAATGGGTGTGAAGTGGTATCTCATTGTGGTGTGTGTATATATTTTTTAAAGATTTATTTATTTATTCCACCCCCCATAGTTTTGCGCTCGCTGTCTGCTCTCTGTGTGTTCTTCTGTGTTTGCTTGTCTTTTCTTTGGGCAGCACTGGGAACCGATCCTGGGACTTTCCGGAGTGGAGACAGGAGCTCAATCTCTTGTACCACCTCAGCTCCCTGGTCTGCTGTGTCTCTCATTGTCTCTCTTCTGTGTCTCTTTTTGCTGCATCATCTTGCTGTGCCAGCTCTCTGCACGGGCCAGCACTCTGTGAGGGCTAGCACTCCTGTGTGGGCCAGCAATCCACTCGGGCCAGCTTGCCTTTCACCAGGAGGCCCTGGGAATCCAACCCTGGACCTCCCATATGACAGATGGGAGCCCAGTCACTTGAGCTATATCCGCTTCCCTAATTGTGGTTTTGATTTGCATTACCCTGATGGCTAATGATGTTGAGCATCTTTTCACATGCTTTCTGGCTATTTGTATATCTTCTTTGGAGAGATATCTGTTCAAGTCTTTTGCCCATTTTTAAATTGGTTGTTTGTCTTTTTGTTAAGTTGAGGGTTTTGTGATCAGTGATCCTCCATGCCTACCCCTGTTCTTGGGGAAGAGGATTTTTACATCCCTTTCTTTTACCAGCAGCTAGCCGGGACTGGCCTGCCGTGAGAGTGGGGAATGGGTGCCAATAGCTGCTGCTTGGAGAAAGCAGTGTACACTTCTTTACTGTAATTTATCAGCCTCTTCCTCCCACTCTTCCCTGGATACTGTATATTGTTCTTCTGGCCTCCAGAGTTTCAAAATAGTTGTTTCAGACAGTTTCGGCCTGTTTAATAGTTGTTTTGGTTGAAGGACTGAGTCCTGGAGCTCCCTACTCCACCATCTTCCTCAGAAGTTCTTTCTCTCAACTCCAACTTTTAATTGCTGATTCAAGACCCTCCAGAACAGAGGTGAGCAAACTACGGTCCATTGGCCTATCTGGCCTGCTGCCTGCTTGTATATTAAAGTTATAAATAGTTTTATTGGAATACTGCCATGCTTATTTGTTATGTATTATCTATGACTGCTTTTGTACTACAACAATAGAGTTGAGTAGTTGTGACAGAGACTGTATGGCCCACAAGCCTAAAATATTTAATATCTGGCTCTTTATAAAAATGCTTGCTGACCTCTGCTCCAGAGCTCTTCTTTCTTTCTGGCACAGTGACGGCAGCTGATCCATCAGTCTGATTCCTGAGTAACTGCAACAAGCACAGTTCCCTCATGGCGCATGATGGACATGGGGCATGAGCAAGAAACTAAGTCTTTGTTGTTTTAGTCCACTGAAATTTGGGGCTTCTTTGTTAATGCAGTGCAACCTAGCCTATTCTGCCTGATGCAGAGGTAGAAAGTCTGAAGTCCAAGGTTATAGCTGTGCAACTTTGCAGAGGTCATTTCACCTTCATAGTCATTAGGACTTTTTCCTGGATGCAAGTGACAGAAACCTAACTCAAACTAGATTAGGCAAAACAGAGAATTTATGACCTCATATAATCAGGGGTTGGTTTAAACTACAAAACTATGGTCTCAGGAGCAAATGGATTCAGGGAAATGATCACCCCCTGGATTTTTTCTATTTTATTTCCATCCTTCTCTCCATGTCAGCTTTATTTTCTTTTACCACAGATTTTTTCAGAGGATAAGACACACAGTTACTAACTCACCCTGAGTTTTACCATAGAGAGAAAATGACTGAACTCTTTCTCAGCCTATAAATCCTGGGGAAGAGACTTATTGGCCCAGATTGGGTCAGGTGCCTGCCCTTGAATCAACATCTGTGGCCAAGGGGGCAGGATAGTTGCAAATGGAGGCAGCTCCTACAATAGCCAATAATTGGGAGGCAGTTTCCAGGAGACGGGGGATGCTGAGCAAAGAATTCCCACTGATATGTACTGTGGCCTCCTTGGCTTCTAGTCTCCTCATCTGTAAAGTGGGGACAGCAGTTGTCCCCACATCACAGGGCTGCTATGAAGAGTAAACAGCATAATATATGTAAAAGCTGCTTGCACAAACACCTGATAAATATTAGTTGCCATCTCCCTTTGTTTTTTTTTTCAGGAGCATTTCTAAAATTGGAAGCTACCTCCTACACCAAGTGTAGTGAAAGAGAAAGTGAAATTTTGGTCTGAAAACTTCAGTTTGAAGAAGAGGAGTGACATGATCCAATTTTCAATTTTAGAAGATGCCTCTGCCTGCTGTATGGAGCATGAATAGGAAAGGCGGTCAGTATGGAAGCAGGGAGAATGGTTAGGAAGCTATTGCAATCATCCAGGAAAAGATGCTTGTGGCTTGGTCCAGGGTACTAGGTGCAAAGGTGGAGAGAAGTGGGACAGATTTGAGATATTCTGAAAGTAGAGTTGACAGCATTCAGAAATGAGAAATAAGAAAAAGGGAGAAAATAATAGCTCCTCAGTTTGGGGCTTAATTAATTGCTTTTTAAAAATTACCTTCATTTTCTTTTTGGAAGGTGGTTTATAGGCTGATTATTTTTTCAACCCTGTAGCAGTTTGATATAATTTTGAATTCCTAAAAAAGATATTATGTTTGTAAACTGGTCTGTTTGTCTGGGCGTGATACCCTTTGACTGTATTAAATTCAAAGGTTTTACATTTATGTGATTAAATCAAAATTAGGGCTTTGATTCGACCTCGTCAGTAGGGCGTGACCCAGGGTGGAGTCCCTGTCCCCTTGGTGGGCTATATAAACCGACACTCACTCAAGAAGACACACAGAAGAGGAGAGAGCTTTGATCCTGTGGCCCCAGAAGGAGCTGAGCCATTTGCCTGATAGCTTACAGCTGAACTTGTGAAGAGAGCAGAGCAGCTGAGCCTGGGGAGAAATGAGCCCCGGGGAGAGAGATGAGCGCTATGCTAGCCTACAGCTGAGATCAGAAGAAGCTGGGACCACAGAACCTTAAGAGGAAGAAGGAAGGCTGAATCCTCGCAGAGATTGGCAACCATCTTTGGTGAGAAACTATCCCTTATGGTACCTTGAGTTGGACTCTTTAGGGCCTTTTGACTGTAAGCTCCTACCCCAAATAAATGCCCTTATAAAAGCCAACAGATTTCTGGTACTTTGTATCAGCACCCCTTTGGCTGACTAATACAACCCTGTGCTTATTTTCTGATTAGTCAGTACTTTTACATGAAAGTACAAAATGAAGGGCTAAAAGGGGAATCTATGTAGTATACATTATGTCTTACAGATGATAACATTATACACATTGTTCTACAGTTTGATTTTTCCATTTAAGAATACATTTTGTGAATGGGATGAAGCTGAGTGGCCGAGAGATTGATGTTCGAATTGATAGAAATGCTTAAGCAGTTGCCTTTTTTAAGCATCGATACCAGATCTCTGAATTTGTATTTTTTCTTGTTAACCATTCTAATTTGTTGGCTGGATGTATAAAGATGTTTAAAAAATTCAGTTGCTTTTTGGGGTAATTTGAATTACTTTTATAATGACTGGGGTTCCATTTGACTGTTTGCATTAAGATTGCAGTGTGCGCAATTTTTTTTGTAGTTGTGGCATCGAATATGACTTTGATAATACCAGTTCCTGAAAAAAAAAGAAAAAAAAAAAAGAATACATCTTGCAGGTTATTTGTCTTTTTAAAAAAATATTTATCATTATTTATTTATTTCTCCCTGCCTCGTTGTTTGCTCATCTTCTTTTTGGGAGGTGCTGGGAACTAAACCCAGGGCCTCCCATGTGAGAGGGAGGTGCCTAATCCTTTCAGCCACTTCCGCTC
>JAQZBX010077066.1:0-14336 GCA_029593785.1 Cabassous unicinctus | reverse complement strand
TTGTTTTCCACTTGCTATGTCTGTTCACCTTCCTTGTTTCTTTTAGGAGGCACCAGAGCTGAACCGGGGACCTCTGATGTGGGAGGGAGGTGCCTAATTGCTTGAGCCACCTCCGTTCCCTGCTTTTGTTGTGTCTCTCATTATGTTTTTCCTCCCCACGTCTCTTGTTGCATCATCTTCTTGTGTCAACTCGCTGTCTTCTTTAGGAGGCACCAGGAACTTCTGCTCCCTGCTTTGTTGTGTCTCTCACTATGCTCTCTCTTCTTTGTGTCTCTTGTGTCACTTGCCACGCCTGCCAGCTTGTTGTCTTCTTTAGGAGGCACCGGGATCTGAACTAGTGACCTCCCATGTGGTAGGCGGGAGCCCAGTGGCCTGAGCCACATCCATTTTCCTTTGTGTCTCTTCTGTTGCGTCATCTTGTGTCAGCTCGCCGAGCCTGCCTGCCACACCAGCTTGCCTTTTTCAGGAGACACTGGGGACTGAACCTGGGACCTCCCATGCGGTAGGCGAAAGCCCAATCGCTTGAGCCACATCCATTTCCCTAGTTCATTTTTAATATTGTTTCATAGCCTGAAACTAGAGATTCGGAACCCCGTGGCCATTTTTTCTACCTCTTTTAAATAAACATGTTAATGTCTGGATGTTACAGATAGTTAATTGTAGGAATTTGAGTCACAAAACAATTTGCTTTGATAGAAAAAAACTTTTTAATTAAAAAACATGCTTTTCTTAAAAAAAAGAAAAGCACTACAGAAAAATACTGGGAGTGGGGAAAGTAGAACCTGAAAACTTGTTTTTGTTTGGAGGAAACAGAAATAGAAAACGAAGATAATGAAATGGGATTTTGGAAGTATGTCCCATCCAGGCTTTGGTGACTCTTGTTATCATGGATATAGCTAACCATATGCTACATTACCATCACATTTCAGTTATTTCCCTGAGAAACAACAGACGGAAACTCTTAGCCACGTTGACTTCAGCATTTTTCTTGGGCATCTGTTACAAACGCCCAAATCTGTCTCCTTTTGTTGTGAATAATGCTTGGAACTATTTTGAGTTGATTCAATTAGATTGATTTGTGAATATGCTCTACCAGTCTACTAGGAAGGAAATACTATACCACTCTTTTCATCTGAGGTCTCTTGACTGAAGGGCCCATTTATACGGATGGGGGAAGGGTTAAGGGAACCAAAAAAGGATATTGAGGCATTGAGAAAGTGGCAGCAGTGGGAAGCAGCTACTGGGCCCATGAAGGGGCAACAGTTATTGGAGACCACAGCAGGAACTGTAGCTGTGGAGGGACATGCATGGCCAGAATCATGGTTTTGATGGAAGGAGGGAATGGGGAAGAAATACTGACTCCTCTCTTCTGCCTTCTGATCTCCAGCAGAAGTTTCCCCCCACCCCCTAGCCCCCAGGTCCAAGAGAGCCTGGATGATGCAGTCTGTAGGAGTTAGCTTCAGAGGGCAGAGCTGAGAGTGGATATGAGGGTGCAAATAGAAAAGAACTAGTCTACACCATGAAGTGCTTTTACTTTTGATTTCATCTGAGGCAGACAGTACAGGTATTACTTTACAGAAAAGCATATTAAGGCCCAAAGATGCCATGAGTTGCCCAGGGTCCCCTTAGTTGGTGATAGTAGACTCAGTGGGATTCAAATCCAGGCCACTTGACTGTTCTAACACTTTATTTTTTATTAACAGCTTTGTTGAGAGATAATTTACATACCATAAAATTTACCCATTTTAAGTGTAAAATTCAGTGATTTTTAGGATATTACCACATTTTCATCATCCCCAAGAAACCTCATTCACAGTCACTCCCATTCTCATCCTCAATCCTAGGCAACCATTTAGTCTACTTTCAATCTCTGTACATTTGCCTTTTCTGGACATTTCATATAAGTGAAATCATACAGTATGTGCTCTTCTGTGTCTGGCTTATTTGGCTGAACATAATGATTTTGATATTCATCCATGTTGTAGCATATATTAATAGGTTATTTTTTATAGCCAAATAGTATCCTTACCCATTCTGTAGCTGTTGGACATTTGGGTTTCTACTTTTCGACTATTGTGAATAATGCTGCTATGAGCATTCATGTACAAGTTTTTGCATGAATGTATGTTTTCACTTCTCTTGGGTAATACCTAGGTATGGAATTGCTGGGTTTTATTTAACTATGTTTAATATTTTAAGGAACTACTATAATGTTTTCCAAAGAGGCTGCGCCAGTTTACAGTCCACCAGCAATGGATGTTTAAGTTGGGAGGGAAGATGGGAGCAATATAGGAAAAGGTTGTTTTAAAAAAACACGGGGGTATGATAAATACTGAAGAGGAAAATACATGAATTAAAAATATGGCACTTCCATATCCTACAGTGCCTTCTGATTATCTAGAACATCAGCAGTCTGGGCAAAATGTACATATAACTCTTAAAAGCTTCAGCTAATCAAAGCTCCCTCTCAGATTCAATCTGTTCATTAACATAGTAATAAAAAGTTACACATACTATACTCTTAGTAAATGTTTCATATTGATGGTACTCTGAAAAATTTATCTTCACTGTTGGATGTTGAGACAATTGCCTTTTGATGTCAGCTCACTTGTTCTTCTCCAGCATTAACTATGTTTTTTAAATAAATTAATATCGGTTTAGTATATAGCTAGCATCTTCAAAAATTAGTCTCTGCTAGTAATTTAACATAGGTGTCACTTCTAAGGAATTATTTATTAAACAGTCTTCTGAATTATTGTCATGTTGTGTTTTTTCTCCCCAGTATTGATGTTGTTTCAGATTTTTCTAGCATATCCTGAAGTTTTGTGTTGTAGTTTTCCATGATTATTTCTCAAAGGAAATGCTTATATGAGTCTTTTTTTTTTTTTTAAAGATTTATTTTTTTTCTTTATCCATTTTAAACCCCCCTTCTGCATTTGCTGTTTTTTTGTGTGTGTCCATTCGCTGAGCAATTCTCTGTGTCTGTTTCCTGCCATCTCTTCTCATCCTCCTCCAGTCTTCACCAGGATTCGATCCTGGAGACTTCCGATGTAGGAGAGAGGTGTTCTGCAGCCTGCGCCACCTCGGCTCCTGGTTCTTTGGAGCTTTGGGAGCATCTCGTCTTGTCTCTCCTGTTACGTCATCATCTTGCTGCATGGCTCCCGGGGCCTGGCGGCTCACGGGCACACAGAGCCTGTCAGCCCATGCGCCTTCTATATATATATTTTTTATTTTACCGGGAGGTCCCGGGGATCGAACCCAGGTCCCTCCATATGGCAGATGGACACCCAACCATTTGAGCCACATCCGCCCCCCTATATGAGTCATTCATTGCAACACATTTTCTCCAAACTTTTGATCATGGTACTCTGTATTAAATGGTAAAACCACTTTTGTCAAGATAAATGAACTCTTTTCCATATGCATGTTTGTTTTTCCTGTTTTTGCTCTTTCAATAAGGTCCTTAGTATATATATTTTAAAGCACAGCATTTTCTTGAATTGATCACAAATGAAAATTCTTCCCCATTTTCTATAATACTAAGTACATTACTGATGTATTATCATCCGTGTTCAAAACCTTCGATGTAATCAACAAATAGGTAAAAATAGCATAGATTGACTTTACGGTTCATATGCAGGGCCCATATATAGAAAATTAAAACTTCACTGAGGGGAAGCAGATGTGGCTCAAGCAGCTGGACTCCCACCTACCACACGGGAGGTCCCAGGTTTGGTTCCCAGTGCCTCCCAAAGATGAACAAGAGAGCAAGCTGATGCAATGAGATGATGCAACGAGGAGATACAACAAGGAAACATGAAACACAATGAGAACTACAACAAGCAGGGAGCAGAGGTGGCTCAACCAATTGGGTTCCTCCCTTCCACATGGGAGGTCCTGGGTTCGGTTCCTGGTGCCTCCTATAAAGAAGACGAGCAGACACAGAGAGCACACAACAAACAGACACAGAGAGCAGACCGTGAGCACAAACAACGAGTTGGGAGGGGAAGAAATAAATCTTTAAAAAAAAAATTTCACTGAGGCCTATAAGAGAAATCACTAATAAATGGAGGGATGTTACATGCTTCTGAATTAGAGGACTCAATATAAGACTCTCATAATAAATAAAGAAAAATTTAAGTACATGTGCGTGCACACACACATTTAATGTAATTCCAGTTAAAATCATAATGGGAATCTGTGTGTGTGTATGTATACCTGACAAAGTGATTTTGAAGTTCAAGTTGATACAATAAACCAAGAAAATAATGAAAAAGAATGGTGGGGGGAGGACTCCAGATAGTAAAATGTACTGTATTTGCTACAATAATTAAAACAGGGTAGTATGGGTACCTGCCTAGACATCAGTGAGTGGTGTAGGAAGCCCAAAAAAGGTCAAAATTTAAAAAATTAATTTCATGATGTTGGCATTTCAAACCAATGGGAAAATGATAGAATCTTTTATAATGATCTGAAATAATTATTGATAACCCATAAATGTGATTCTTACTTCATTTTTCTATATATAAGTATATATAAACAAATGCCAAATGGATTAAAGAGTAGAATGATAAAAATGAAATCACCTAAGTTCTAGAAGAAAATAGAGGTGAAGTATTAACCTTTGGGTGGGGAAGTAATGACATTGAAAGAAGAATCCGCCTGGAAAAAGAGTATTTGACTACATGAAACTTAAAAAAAAAACAAACCCACCATAACAAAGGTAAAGGGTTAATAAACTGGGAAGATATTTTCTACAGTTATAATTAAGGAATAACATCATTAACAAACAAAATGCTTTTTCAAATAAATATGAAAAAATAAAAACATTCCAAAAGAAAATGGTCAAAGGGTATCCTCACCTAAAGCTCAGGAGGAAATTCTGAACTGGAAATAAAACACATCCTTGTAACCCAAATTTTATAAAAATTACTACACTGTTCCCTAGAAAGGCTATAAGAATGCCCATTTTATCACATCTTCACAAACTTATTTACCTCACACCAATGAACATTATTGTTTCTTTTTGTTAACCTAATATTTTAAAAATGGTATTTCTTTTAAATTGTATTTTTGTAGATAAAACTTGTCTATTCATATTTCTTTATTTGTAAAAAAATTGGGGAATCATTAGCAATTGGGTTTTTTTTTTTTTTTAAGCTTCGGAGATGGATGAAATTGCCCAAGAAGAGTGTGTTGTTTTATGATGAGTGGGCCAGGGACCACTGCTGATACCAACATTAGGCAGCCACTTCCAGCCTTTCTTCTAAGTTGGCATAAGTGGAGTCATTATTCTACATATATGTAGTCTAATTTATCTTAAACTTCTGCACCATTTTTTTTTATTATCGAAGTTTTAGGTTTACAGAAAAATCATGTATAAAATACAGGGTTCCCATATACCATCTTATTATTAACACCTTGCATTAATGTGTTAAATTTGTTATAATTAGTGAAAGCACAATTTAATAATTGTACTATTAACTCTAGTTCATCATTTACAATAAGATTCACTGTGTTGTACAGTCCTATGTCTTTTTATTTATTTATTTATTTATTTATCGCCCCCTTGCTGCTTGTGCTCTCTGTGTCCATTTGCTGCACGTTTTTCTGGGTCTGCTTGTCTCCCTTTGTTGGGTCCTCTTGCTGTGTCAGCTCACCGTGCCACACAGGCTGGCTTGCCTTCACCAGGAGGCCCCGGGAATCGAACCCAGGGCCTCCCATATGGTAAATGGGAGCCCAACCAATTGAGCCACAGCCGCTTCCCCCTATGTCTTTTTAAAACTTTTATACTAGTAACATATACAATGTAAAATTTCCCGTTAACCACATTCAAATATATAATTCAGTACGGTTAATTACAATCACAGTGTTGTGCTACCATCACCACTATCCATTACTCCCTTTGTTATTGATTTCTAGTTTCATTACGTTGTTGGGGAAGATACGTTGTATGATTTCAATATTTTTGAAGTCATGGAGATTTGTTTTGTGACCTAACATATGGTCTGTCCTGAAGAATGATTCATGTGCACTAGAGAAGAATGTTTGTTTTTATGCTGTTGGGTGAAATGTTCCATATATGTCTGTTAGGTCTAGCTGGTTTAGAATATCATTCAAGTCTTCATTTCCTTCTTGATTTTCTGTCTAGATGTAGATATTTTATCCATTATTGAAAGTAATATATTGAAATCTATTATTAGGGTAGAACTGTCTGTTTCTCCCTTCTAGTCTGTCCATATTTTTTCTTATATTTTGGGGGCTCTGCTGTTCGGTGCATATGTATTTATAATTGTTATGTCTTGTTGAATTGATCCCTTTATCAGTATATAGTGACTTCTTTGTCCCTTACCAATTTAAAAAAATTTTTTATTTGTTTTTGTTTTTTGTCTTTTTATTTATTTGTGTGTTTATTTTTCCTTAACAGTTCCTGATTTAAAGTTATTGTATCTGCTATCAGGATAGCTAACCTCACTCTCTTAGTTACTACCTGCATGGTATATATTTTTTCCCATCCTTTCACTTTCAACCTACTGATGTCTTTGAATTTAAGGTGAGTCTGTCTTAAAGATCATATAGTTAAAAAAATAATAAAATAAAGAGCAGATAGTTGAGTTATGCTTTTCCCCCCATTCTGTCAATCTCTGCCCTTTGACTGGAGAGTTTAATCCATTTACATTTAAGGTTACTACTCATAATGTAGTTTCTTTTACCATTTTACTGTTTTGTCTTTATGAGTTTTATACCTTTTTTGACCCTCAATTCTTCTGTTAATGCCTACTTCCAAATTTATTTATTTTTTCCTTGCATGGTATTTTCTATTTTATTTATTTTTAAATAAAATTTTATCGAAGTATATCACACATATATGCACATAAATAAACAATAAGTGTGCAGTTAAAGTTGTGAACTTGCAAAACAAACATGCAAACATCATCATACAGGGCTCCCATATATCAATCACCCAACCATCAACACCTTGCATTGTTGTGAAACATTTATTACAAACTGTTTTAGTTTACCAAATGGTTGCTGATGCAAAGTACCAGAAATAGGTTGGCTTTTATAATGGGGATTTATTGGGGGTATAAGCTTACAGTTCTAAGACTGTGAGAAGTCCAAATCAGGGACCATAAGAGGTGCTATTTCACCAAAGTAGCTACCACATGAAAAAGCAACATGGCCACCGATCTCTGCCAAGATCTCTGCCTATTTGCAGCGTAGGGAAACCTGGCATAGGGCTTGTCTCTTATCAGGTCTCTTCTTAGTCTCAGTACTCTGCTTTCTTCCAGAGTTCAGCTGTTAGCTATCAGGCATATGGCTCCTCTCTTCCTGGGTCTCAGCTCTTTGAGCCTCTCGGGGGCTTCTTTCCTTACAGCTCAACTGTGAGTGGAACTGTTGTCCTTTTTCTCACATGGCCAGATTAAATATGGCAGCTTCCTTTATCTGTGTCTGTGTCTGTTTCTTCTGTGTCTCCATTTATATTAGACCCAGCAAGGGGGTGGAAGTTCAGCTTGTGTCACACCTCACTTGAAGTGTCCAATCAAAAGCCCTAAATGGATAGATCATAAGGTATGTGAATATATCAAATAATCTAAAGAATCATCCAAGTTTAATACAATCAAAGGATATCACACCCACAGGAATAGATAATCTTTCTCTTTTTGGGGATTTATAAAAATTTCAAAAATTTTGAAATTATTTTATAAAATAATTTCAAACTGCCACACTCCACCCTCTGAATCCCCAAATACATGTTCCTTCCATATGCAAAATACATTCATTACATCAAAATATTTCAAAAGCCTTAAATCATTCCAGTAACAGTGCTAAGTATAAAATCTCATAAAAATCAGTAATAGGCATGCAGTTTATCTTGGGTCAAATATCCCCTCTGGCTGTAGACCTGTGAAACTTACAAAACAAGTTATCTGCTTCCAATATATAGAGGAGAGACAGACATAGGATAAACATTTGCATTGCCATAAGGAGAGATTGAGAGGAAAACAGGCATCACAGGCCCCCAACAGTTCTGAAAACATGCAGGGCATACTCCATTAAATTTCAGTCTGAGAGTTATCCTTAAAATGATGGTTTCTTCTCCTCAGGGCCTCATGGGGACCCACCCCTTCCACGGGCTTGCCCAGTGGCCATACTTTTGGTTCCATCCTCTTCAAGCATCTGGATGGCGACTGAGCTCCAGACCTCACCGTCCAAGAACATTGGGGTGATGGCCACACTCCCCAATCTCTGGGGTACAGTCTCAACCCCCTTAGTACAGTGAGGTGGTGGGAACATTCTCCCTAATCTTTGGCACACAGGCCCAAACCCCTCAGAACAGAGAGGTGGCAATCTGACTCTTCCTAATCTATGGGAAACAAGTTCAACCCCCTTAGAGCAGTGGGTTGGTGACCTAAGGGGAACAGACTCAACCCTCTCTGTAGTCTGGGGAGGCCAAACTCTCCCTGAACAATAGGCTAGAAGACCCAGCCTCTTCAAATGCCAGGACAAATTCTTTCAGCACACATGGGTGGGGTCCCTCTCTTGGCCTGAGGAGATGTCTTAATTCCAGACCTCAGCTTCCATGGTTTTCCTCTTGAAGGCATTTTTCCTCCAATCACTCCCCTCCCTGTCCCTTTTAGTCCAGGCTGATAGTGATTTCCTTCATTCAGATCTCACGAAAAGCTTGTTGACTTAGCACACTGGAAACAGGGTTCTAAGTCATCAGACAGTGAAACTTTCCACAATTCCTTCCTGGATAACTGCATTTCCAATTCAGACTTACAAGTTTCAACTTGGGGCATTATCCTCTGGGAGTTTGTTTTCCAGAAGCTTGAAATTTCCAAATGTCTCTGGTTTCTTTGTGCCCAGCAGTTTAGTTCTTATCCTCTTTTCCTGTAGCATTTTGCTTTAAGCTGCAAGAAACCAGGCCTCATTTTCCACATTTACTTTGGAAATTACTCAGCCAAATGTCCAAGCTCTTCTTCAAATTTTGCCTTCCCTCTAACATCAGGCATGAATTATTCCAAGTTCTTTGCAACTTTAAAACAAGGATCACCTTTCCTCCAGTTTCTAATAATAGTTTCATCATTTCCTTCTAAGGCCTCACCGGAAATAACTTTAAGGTCCATATTCTTACGAACAGTCTCTTCAAAGCAATCTAGGTCTTTTCTATCAGGCATCTCAATTCCTCAAAAAAAATAAAAATAAATAAATAAATTACCCATTTCCCATTTATAACCATTCCAGCAGTTTTGGTAATTGCAGCAGCACAGCCCCATTCTCCTGGTACCAATTTATGTTTTAGTTTGTTGAAGAGCTGCTGTTGAAAATACCAGAACCGGGTTGGCATTTATAAAGGGAATTTATTTGGAGTGAAAGGTTACAGTTCCAAGCTGTGAGAAGTTCACATCAGGGCACCATAAGAGGTGCTTTCACACCAAATCAGCTATGTGGACCCTCAACCAAATTTAATGCAATCAAAGGGTATCAAACCCACAGGAATGGATTAGTTCAGAAACATAATCTTCCTTCTTTTTTGAGATTCATAAAATATTTTCATACTGCCACACAGACTATGAAAGAGCATTGAAAATATTACTACTGACTATAGCCCATATCTTTTATTTGGTATATTTTCCTCCCAACCCACATAATTATTAACATCCTGTATTTGTATTATATATTTGTTCTTGAGTGAATGTTCTCATATTTGTTAACCACAGTCCTTCTTCCACCATTGGATTCCCTGTATTATAATACACTTCCCATGCTTTGTATAGTCCATTGAAAGTGTACACTCAGTGGCTGTCATTTTCATCACAGTTATACTGCCATCACCTCAGTCAATTTTAGAACTTTTTCATCACTCCAAAAGGAAAAGGTCTATACCCCTTTATAAGACCCTATTGTTGTCCCTTAGAATTGATATATCTTCTGTGCCATTGCTGCAAAAATATTATAGTATTACTGTTAACTATCACCCATAAGTTACATTAGTTGTAATTTTCCCATGTATCACCATATTCTTAACCCTTTGTAAAAGAACATTTCTTATATTTATATTATAAACCATAATCTTCATCCACCAGGAAATCACTGTTTTACAGTCCCTAGATTATTCTCTAGCTTCCTTTCAATTGACATTTATGTCAGTTGACATTGATATCTAGTTTTATGTATTATACCATTTTGAGTCCCTTCTCATTTCTTTCTGAACGTATTTTTATTTATCTAGTGTTCTTTCCTTTCAGTCTGAAGAACTCTCTTTAGCATTGTTTCTAGTGCAGGTCTAGTAGTAATGAACTCCTTCAGTTTTTGTTTATTTAGGAATGTCTTAATCTCTGCCTCTTTTTTTTTTTTTAAGATTTATTTATTTTATTTATTTATCCCCCCCTTGCTGCTTGTGCTGCTGTGTCCATTCGCTGCGTGTCTTCTCTGTGTCTGCTTATCTCCCCCTTGCTGTGAGGTCTTGCCGCATCAGCCCACGGCCTGCCCTCACAAAGAGGCGCCAGGAAGCGAACCCGGGGCCTCTCATATGGTAAACGGGTGCTCTATCCATTGAGCCACACCCACTTCCTGCGGTGAGGTTGCTGCATCAGCCCACCGCACGGCTCAGGCCGGGGTGCCCTCACAAGGAGGCCTCAGGACGCGAACCCTGGCCTCCCATATGGTAAACGGGGCCTCTATCCACTGAGCCACACCCGCTTCGCCTTTCTTCTTTTTTAATGTAAGCATCAAGGGCTACAAATATCCCTCTCAGCACTGCCTTCGCGGTGTCCTATAGATTTTGGTATGTTGTGTTCTCATTTTCATTCATCTCAAGATAATTGCTGAATTCTCTTGGAATTTCTTCTTTGACCCACTGATTGTTTGAGTGTGTTGTTTAATCATCATATATTTATGAATTTTCCATTTTTCCATCCACTATTGATTTCCAGCTTTGTTCCTTTATGATTAGAGAAAGTGATTTGTATAATTTCAGTCTTCTTAAATTTATTGAGACTTGTCTTGTGACGCAACATATGGTCTATCTTGGAGAAGGATCCATTAGCCCTTGAAAAGAATGTATATCCTGCTGTTTTGGGGTGCAGTGCTCTCTATAGATGTCTGTTAGGTCTAATTCATTTATCAATTCAATCTCTCTGTCCTCTGTCTAAATGTTCTATCCAATACTGAGAGTGGTGTATTGAAATCTCCAACTATTATTGTAGAGACATCTATTTCTCCCTTCAGCTTTGCCAGAGTGTGCCTCATGTATATTGGGGCACTGAGGTTAGGTGCATAAATATTTATAATAGTTATTTCTTCTTATTGAATTGCCCCTTTTATTAATATATAATAACCTTCTTCATCCCTTATAACAACAGTTTCGCATTTAAAATCTGTTTTATTGCTACTCCAGCTCTTTTTTGGTTACTCTTTGCTTGGAATATCTTTTTCCAACCTTTCGTTTTTAACCTGGTTCTGTCCTTATGTCTGAGGTGAGTCTCTTGTAGGCAACACATATATGGCTCATATTTTTTTAATCCATTCTATCAGTCTGTGTCTTTTGATTGGGAAGTTCAAGCCATTAACATTCAATGTTATAACTGTAAA
Organism: Cabassous unicinctus; assembly: GCA_029593785.1. Classification (NCBI taxonomy): domain Eukaryota; kingdom Metazoa; phylum Chordata; class Mammalia; order Cingulata; family Chlamyphoridae; genus Cabassous; species Cabassous unicinctus. Next base: position 2,738 of record JAQZBX010077066.1, on the reverse strand, counting down.
AGCATTACTTATTTAATTCATTTTAACCTTTTGCTTTCTGTTGTCATATTGTACTACTGTATCTTTTTACCCTTTCTAAATAATCTTCATTTCTATACTCTTCTCCAAATTTCTCACCCTTGTTTTTTCCTTTCAGACTGCAGCACTCCCTTTAGTATCTCTTGTAATTCTGGTCTTTTGGTAATATAGTCTATCAGTTTTTGTTTGTGTGTGAAGACTTTGAACTCCCCTTCATTTTGGAAGGACAGCTTTGCCAGGTACAGAATTCTTGGCTGGCACTTTTTCTCTTTCAATATGTTAAAAATGTACCACTTCCTTCTCTCCTCCATGGTTTCTGATGAGAGGTTGGCACTTAATCTTATCGAGTTTCCTTTGTATGTGATGCTTTGCTTTTCTCTTGCTGCTTTCAAAATCTTCTCTTTATCTCTGATATTTGTCATTCTCAATAGTAGGTGCCTTGGGGTATGTTTATTCTGTTTGGGGTGCATTTTCCTTCTTGGATATTGATATTTTTTTCATATGGATAGGGAAGTTTTCAGCCATTATTTCCTCAAATATTCTTTCTGTCCCTTTTCTATTTTTTTCTCCTTCTGGGACACCGATAATGCATATGTTTTTGTGTTTGGCATTGTCATTCACTTCCCTGATATGTTCCATTTTTTTCCATTTTCTTCTTTCTGTTCTCCTGTCTTTTCCAGTTCAGATGTTCTGTCTCTGAAATTACTAATTCTGTCTTCAGCAATTCAAATCTGCTCTTGTGTGCCTCTAATGTATTTTTAATCTCATCCATTGTGTCTATCATTCCCATAAGGTCTGTTTTCTTTCCAGAGTTTCAAATTGTTCTTTATGCTCACCTAGTGTCTTCTTAATGCCCTTTATTTCTTTTGTCATATTTTCTTTAAATTCTTTGAAGTGATTTAGGAGAGTTCTGTGATTATCATTGATTAATTGTCTTAAATCCTGAATCTCTTCAGGATATTTGGTTTGTTCCTTTGGCTGGGCCATCTCTTCCTGTTTCCAGTATGGCTTGTAATTTTTTGCTGATGACTAGGCATCTTGATATGTTGGTGAATTTACTCTGATGGCCAATTTCTCTCTCTTGCCTATTTTTATTATTTTTTCACAGCTCTTCTTTGATATTTGGTTCAACTTATCCTAAGTCTTTAAAATTGCCCCACTCAAGTTATCAAAATCATGTCAGGGACTTATTAATGGGGTGCAGACTTTCTCAGGGTTGGTGTAAAGAGAGCTGTGAAAGCAGTTTTTGTCCATGTAATTTCCAGACCGGCCAGCAGATGGCGCCTTTTGTTACACCTTTCTATGGAGGTGTATTTCTCTCCATTTTCTGTTTTTTCAGTCTGGACAGAGCCAAGATTCAAAGCGGGCTCTGCTGGCTGAATTCACTGAAGAAAAGTCCCCCAACCCCCCTCTCCCTCTTCCCTTGTAACGGCTGACATGGAGGAAGACCTCTGCTCCCCTCTCAGTCAGTTGCAATGAGCCAGGGGTTTTACCCCTGCTGAATATCTTGGGAGTGCAGGAGTGGAGCCCTTCCTGGTGGCAGGGAGGTTTAGTTACTCACAGTTTGTTGTTTCGGCTTCTTCATCTCTCTGTTCCTCACTCTCCTGAGAGTTGTGAAGCACTGTCCTGGTCTGCTGACCCCCAAAGCAGGTCCCTTGGGCAGCTTTTGGTTCTTTCTCCATTGTTTTTGTAAGAGACCTGAGCCTTATCTGCCTAATCCCAACCCCATCTTTAACTAGTCACCCCCTGCTTCATTTTTGAAAGAAGGTCTTACTGGATGTAAAATAACTGGCTGATGGGGTTTTTTTGTTTTTGTTTTTTGTTTGTTTTTACCAACACTTTAAATATTTCATCCCAGTGCCTTCTTGCCTCCATGGTTTCTGAGGCGAAATCGGCACCTAATCTTACTGGGACTCCCTTGTACCTAATTTATTGCTGTTTTCTTGGACTTTCAGAACACTCCTTGTCATTGACATTGGACTGTTTGATTACAATGTGTCTGGGGTAGTTCTCACTGAGTTTATCCTGTTTGGAGTTCATTTGTTTTCTTAAATGTGCATATTCGTGTCTTTTGTTAAATTTGGGAAGTTTTCTGCCATTATTTCCCTGAATATTCCTTCTGCACCTTTCACTCTTCTCCTTCTGTGACTCCAGTAATGCATATCTTGGTATACTTGATGGTGTCCCACAGGTCTCTGTGGATCCATTCTTTCCTTTTTTTTCTTTTTCCTTTCTCCTCCTCAGTCTGAATCATTTCAGTTGTCTTGTCCTTGAGATCACTGATTCTTTCTTCTGCTGTTTCCTATCTGCTGTGGAAGCCAGCTAGGGAATTGTTCATTTTAGTTATTATTATGTTCTTCAACTCCAGTATTTCTCTGGAGAGATTCCCATATTTTTCATTCTTTGTTTTCCTTATAGCCTTTAATTCTTTCTCTGTATTTTCCTTTATCTCCTTGATCATGTTGAGGATCATTTTGTTAGTCTCTATCTGGTAAGTCCAAAGTCTGGTCCTCTTCCTTGATTGTTTCTGGATTTTTATATTCCTTTGAATGGGCCATCATTTCTTTTTTCTTGTAATCCTTTGTTGCAAACTGTACATTTTGATATTTTACAATATTAATTCTGGGATTTGGTCTCCTGGCTGTCATTTCCTATTAAATTTGTATCCATTTTTTTATTTTATTTATTTATTATTATTATTTTTTAAAGATTTATTTATT
>JAQZBX010077065.1:0-14336 GCA_029593785.1 Cabassous unicinctus | reverse complement strand
TAATCTGCTGAAAAGATGTTCTGTCCCAGCTGAGTGGACTTGGTAGCCTTGTCAAAAATTAGTTGCCCATAGACTTGAGGGTCTCAGTTTGATTCCATTGATTAATATGTCTTTTTTTATGGCAATATCATGTGTTTCAGGACAGTCTCTTCAACAAATGGTGCTAAGAGAACTGGATATACATATCCAAAAGAATGAAAGAAGACCCCTATCTCATACCTTATACAAAAATGAACTCAAAATGGAGCAAAGACCTAAACATAAAAGCCAGGATCACAAAATTCCTAAAAGAAAATTGGGGAAAGCATCTTCAAGACGTGATGATAGGATGTGGTTTCTTAACCTTATACCCAAATTGCGAACAATAAGAGAAAAAATGGATTAATGGAACCTCCTCAGAATTGAGTGCTTTTGTGCTTCAAAGGAATTTGTGAAAAAGGTGAAAAGACAGTTTACACAATGGGAGAAAATATTTGGAAACCACATACCTGATAAGGATTTAATATCCATGATATGTAAAGAGAACATGTAACTAAATGATAAAAAAACAAATAATCATATTTAAAAATGGGAGAAGACTTGAATGCACATTTTTCCATAGAGGAAACACAAATGGCAAAATAACACATGAAAAGATGTTCAACACCAACAGCTATTAGGGAAATGAAAATGAAAACCACAATGAGATATCATTTCACACTGACTAGAATGTCCACTATTGAAAAAACAAACAAACAAACAAAAACAAAACAGAAAACTACAAGTTTTGGAGAGGGTGTGGAGAAATAGGAACATTTATTCACTGCTAGTAGGATTGTAGAATGGTATAGCCACTGTGGATGACTGTTTGATAGTTCCTCAAGGAGCTAAATATAGATCTGCCATATGATTTGGCAATCCCACTACTAGGAATATATAAGTGAGAACTGAAAGTAGGGTCACAAACAGACATTTACACACCAATATTCACAGCAGCATTATTCACAGCTGTCAAAAGATGGAAACAGCCCAAGTGTCCACCAACCAATGAATGGATAAACAAAATGTGGTATATACACACAATGGAATATTATTTAACTATAAGAAGAAATTATGCCTTGATGCATGTGATAAAATGGATGAACCTTGAGAACATTAATTTAAGTGAAATGAACTAGACACAAAAGGACAAATATTGTATCATCTCACTTATATGAACTAAATATAATGAGAAAACTCATGTTAATGGCTATAATATAGGTTACCAGAAAATGGAATGAGTGTAGAAAATGGGTAGCTAATACTTAATTTGTACAGAATTTTAATTAGGTTGATTGCAAATGTTTGGAAATGGATGGGGTGATGATAGCACATTATAGTGAATGCAATTAACCAAGCTAATATGTCTATGTGTTTGTAGTTGAAAGGGAAAGTTTAGGTTCTTGTATGCCATTAGAAGGAAAACTAGAGAATGAAACATGAAGCTGCATAGCATAGTGAACCCTGTTGTGGATGATGAGTATAGTCTATAGTACAAATATAAGAATATTCTTCCATGAATAAGAACAAATGAACATTAATATTACAAGATGTTAATAATAGGGTGCAAATTTGGGTAAAATTACACCTAAAGCAGTATATGGACTGTAGTGAATAGTAATATATTAATATTTTTTCATCAATTGTAAAATAATTATAGTAAGTGAAAGAAACCAGACACAAATTGATGCATATTGTTTGACTCCATTTATGTACAACGTAAATACAAATAAATTCATAGAGATAGAATTAGATTAGCAGTTATGTATGACAGAAGAAGAATAGATGGATTGAGAAGTAACTGCTAAGGGGGAAGAGATTTTCCTTTGTGGAGTGATGGAAATGTGGTGATGAATGCACAACTCTCTGATTATATTACACCAAAAGTCACTGAATGTACACTTTAGATAGATTGTATGGTATGTGAATATATCTCAAGAAAATTCCTTTTAAAATGTATCTGGTATTTACTGTGATATTTCAGTTTCTATTAAGTAACATATGACTATACAACATGGTTTCATGCAATGACTCCATTTTTCTAAAAAGATCAAACTTTAATCAAGCCAAGAGTAATCATTGAATGGCAATATCATGATCTATTATTCCAGGAAGAATAAAATGTTTTATTTTTGAGTTTCAACTATGTAGCCCTCCTAAATTAATGTTTTATTTGAGAAGGACTGCTTGTACTTTATATAGTAAATTTTCTGGTTTAAGGCACCACAATAATTGTAGCTTAACCTGGTGAGGAAATGCCTAAAAGTAATTGTTATCATGCACTTTCCCAAAAATTATTCACCAAAATGTGAACAAGAATGCCCTTTCCTCAAATGTCCACCATCTTCAACTCCCAGAAATGTGTGTTGCAATTAGCTCTACTATGATTGAGGTAAAATTGGGAGGAAAGATGCTACAGAGCAAATGAATCTGATTTTGGACATTGCTGGAAGAAATAGGGGGATCCATGGAGAATAAATGAATAAAGAACTTCCAAAATAATTGGGTGCATTTATTTATTCAGATGGAAAGAATTCAAGAGAATCTTTTGGAAAAAGGATACAAATCCTACTTCAGTGGGAGCCACGTGAAGAGTGTAAATACATTCAAGGGAATGCTTCACCTTCCCTGTGAAGCTCAAAGTTTTTCCTTTGAAGAATCTTGGAAAAGTCTGGAAAGTGATAAGGAGAACAAAGACCTGTCCCACTGTATCTTCCCAGTGGCTGCAGTGAAGAAGATCCCAGATGATGAACTGTATTATGACTCACAGATATAGATTTTGGCACATGATAAAGAAAAGTAACCAATAGATAAAATTCAGATAGAGGAGAAAGATATATGATGCTTCCCTCAAGAAATGCAAACAACAGCAAAAGCAAATTTGTCAGTTTCCAAAATTCTGCCATGAAAACATGCACAAAAACAAACCTTTCAAATTATTTATATGTTAATTGTGAGGCACATAAAGCCATCCCAAGAGGTTTTACTTTCTTCTTCCCTTTTGTCTAGAAGAAATAAAAGTTCTAAAATCATGGGCATTGGTACTTATATAAGCAACCATACTGTTTTCTGTGCAGTCATTTAACCATCTCTAACCTAATTTTATTCCTACCAAATGAGATATTGGATTCTAAGTATGAATATTGATGTATAAGTAGTTCTCAACACAGACTTCCTGCCAATAAGGAAACAGGAAAATCAATAAACCTGCAAAAATAATAATTGAGAGAAAGATTTGCTTAAGTTGATGAGATTGACTTCTTTTCCTCATGGCATTTAGTTTTTAAAAAGTCAAGTTCAAATAGTTATTTCTGCTAATTAAAAGTTCTCTGAAGACAGTCCAGGGACCTTTTACATTGGACTTAGGTAATGACTTTGGTACATATCGATAACTATGTGGTGAGCTGAATTTAATTAACATGTGAACACAAACACATATGAAAATAGTTCTAGAGGTTGAAGTGTGATGCAAGAGCTAATATGTAATTGGTATGGTCTTGCCCAGGTTGAAGAAGACTGACATTAAATTCATTGAATAGGGCAAGTGACTAGGAAGAATCCACTTTATTCTAATAGCTCCTTCACCCATGGCCACTGGAATGAGTAATGATCACCTGCATTTCCCAAATCAATGGCTACTCTCATCTACATACTTTCTAAGGTCATTCATCACATCATTTCTAATGTGCTCTTTAAAGCTTGGGCAAATTAATTCAACAATGAAATCTCCATTTGACATCTACTTGTTAGTTGTGAGACTGATGGATTTACAAACAAATGAATCAAGGTTTCAATGAAATATGCTTTGTAGCTGAAGTTGTGTTAAATCAACTACCTATAATTTTTTACTCTTGACTGGATGTTTTTGGAGAATTTACTGTAAAAGACTTCAATGTTCTGTTCAAATAAGGCATCATTTTTCCTCAAGAAATGCAAACAACAGCAAACATGACAGTTAACAAAATTCTGCCATGAAAATAAGCCCAAATATGAACCTTTCAAATTATGTATATGTAGTTGTTTGTGAATATGGGTTAAAATATATGTACATAACAATTCTACTTTGGATTTCCTCATATTTTCAAATACCATATTCTTTCACTTTGTACTTATTTTGAAGTTCAAATGGAGGGACATAAATAGTCAAGATAGGGACTATTTTATTTTTCCTAATGATTCTTTCCAAGAGTGTGCATTTTCCTTATAACACTCAAAAACAGAAGTTTTTTTGGCTAACAAAAGTATTTTCCTATTTTGTTTGTAAAAATGTAAACTTGGAACACACATATACTACTAATCAGATTTTAGTGGTCTAATATTGTGTATGGTAAATATAGTTTTATTTGGTTTGAGCAGCTGCAAAGTAGCAAGACAGTATGATCTTCCATGGTGTCAGCTCTTGAGAAAACAACGGTGGTTTAAAATTAGCCTATATGAAACCACATATGTAAATAAAAGCAACCACATAAATGTGGAACCATTTGGACCCAATATTGTAACTAAGTGGAAAGCAGATGAACACATGGCCATGATTGTCACAGACTGCAGCAGAGACAAAATATTGAGTTAAAAAGAATGTGACCATATTAAACAAATGGGCTAAGGGAATAGACTTCACAAATAATAATTTCAACAGAATTTGTGTGATTGTCAGATTAGGTGAAAAGATAAAATGACGGTGTGATCCAGGGGCTTAATTCCAAGAGTTTCACAATAGAGAAAACACAGATAACTAGAAACAAGACAAAGAAGGCAGGCTGCAACTCTGGAATACTGTCAACCTCAGGAAGCTAAATTCCTTCTCTCTGGTGTGATTTATTTTGAACATTTCCAGATGAATTCTTCTTCTGTTTAAGGAAATAAAAACAGACTAATTATACATGAAGAAATAACACATATTTAAAGTTCCATTCAAGGATTTTATATAAATGTCTTCTAATTCCTGTCAGTTTACATGGACAGCATTATAATCTCCAATTTTTAAAATCTATTTTTTTTATGAAACACTTACTATGAACCAAGATAAGCAATAGAGAAACAATTGTTTTCAAAACAGTGTTTCTGAGCTGTCATGGAAACACATGCATTAATAAAAAACCAAAACATATAAGCATATATTCTCCGAAGAGTGAGAAGTTTATCAAAAGATAAATGCAGAATTATAATAGAGAAAATTTTGTCTCAGACATAAAATATAACTGTCTAGCTAATGGTAAACAACAGTTAATATATATTAAATGAATGCTATACTTTAGCCATGGTGCTAAGTGCTTTATATGTTTTAATCCATTTATTCTACAGAGCAACCCTATAAAAAAAACACCTTATCTTCATTATATAGAGGAAGAATCTGAGGCAGAGAAAGGTGGAGTAATTTTCCCAGTAAGTCTGATTCTAGAGTTCATACCTTTTGCAGTTACTTCAGCTGATAAATTAGAGTCAGGATCTGACTTCAAAGCTCACTTTACTCAATAAGTTATATCTGTTTACACGTTCTAAAATCGGATGCTTTCTCATAGTGAATTATATCATTCAGTATGCATGCAACTGTCAAATACCTTATCAACAACATTTTGGGAAGATAGAAAATGATTGTATGTATTGCATGACTTTTCAGTTCAGTAAAGTATGGTGGACCAAGTGTAATATGTTAAGATAAAAATCTTTGAAGCGGGAAAAATTTGAATGGCTCTCTGACATGTGATTTTAGATTAATAATTAATCTGGGAAACTCCATTTCCTTACCTTTAAATTAAGATTATAAGACTGAACTCATAGTGCTGTTGGGAAAATTAAATGAAACAATATATATTAAAACAATGCTTAAACTTAGGCAAGCATTATTGTTTCTTTCTCTTTCCTTTGTGTTTTCATGTATGTGTATATCTAAATCTTCAGATATCCAGTGCTTCCAAGAAAGTATCTGATATATGAATAAATGTTAGTTCCATAGCATTGCCATTCCTTAAAACATTTGTTTGTAATTTTTCCATACAGAAGTAACCATTTATGTGCTGATCTCTCAGATAGGTAGGGGGAAGTATTACAAAATATCCTATCATAATTATTGTGCCTTAGGGAAATACAAGCCACTTTCTTCCATTTTCTCCTGGATTCTTCCTTGATAACATTACTCAATTTGCTCAATACATATAAAATCCAGCAGAGTGAAATATAAAAGGAGATGAGGGTGGATTTAGGGGCCTCTTCCTTAACTCTCTCACGAGAAATTTGTCAATAACAAGGGAATTATTCTTTAACTTTTTCATAAAAGCCAGGGTCTACTGAAATAATTCAAATAAAAAAATTTCTTGAGCACATTTACTTTATGTATAGTACAGTGCAATATGAACTATGAAACAGGCTCTCTTAAAAGACTGATTGCGTTATTCCAATGAAGCAGTCATTTCATGAAAGCACTTTTGGATTTCCTCTTGTCTTGAACTTGTGTGTATGTGGGTACATTATTGGTTGCATATTGTTATGGTCAGTCATAAATGTCAGTATAATTATGGGTCATATATTTCTGAAGAAAAAGCTATTGACTTATGTATTAGTCAGCCAAAGGGGTGCTAATGTGAAATACCAAAAATGGGTTGGTCTTAATAAAGGGTATTTATTTGGGTTAGAAGTCCACAGTTACCAGGCCATAAAGCGTTAAGTTTCTTCTCTCACCACAGTCCATTGCCACGTATTAGAGCAAGACAACTGCCCTCATTTGCCAGGGTTCAGGCTTCTGGGGTTCCTCTCTTCCCAGGGCTGCATTTCTCTCCGGGCTTAGCTCCTGTTTTCTCCACAAGTTTAGCTGTAGGCGATCAGGTGAATGGATCGCTTCTCTTCTCCTGGGGCCTTCTTTCCAACATCAAAGCTGCTTCTCAAAGACTGCTTCAACTCTGTTTTTGCCATGCCTTTTATATTTGATTCCCCACCAACCAAGGGGTGAGGCTCAACGCCCTACTGATGTGACCCAGTAAACATCCTAATCATAACTTAATCATGCCCAGATTAACAGATCGGTTTACAAGCATGATTCAATTATATTTTTGAAATTCATAATTACATCAAATTCCCAAACTTCTATAACTTATAACTAACTAATGTATTTCCTTAAGGGCATTTTTGATCCATTTGAAGTCATTTTTCTAAATTAAAATGGAGACATCTTGTTGGATTTCAAAATTGGAATTCGTTTCTTATTTTATACTTTCTCCAATATTGAACTTTTATTTTCTTCCAAGGAATGTGCTAAGCTTTAAAGATAGAAGCATGGACCCTGAGCTCAAAAAATTTGGGATAATATCAGACTAATTTTTCATAATTAAATATGGGTGTATATTTAAGTAAAAATCCACTAAACTATTAATTGAATGTAAGAACTTACAAAAATGGTTATTTGTATGTGTGTTTTGGCAGAACTGTAGACAATCTGACTTTCAAAGGGAAGATATCTGAATAACAAAGTCTAGTAATAGAGAAGTGGAAAAATAATTGTATGGAATAATATAGAATATATGAACCTAAAATATTACCCTATAGGAGATCAGCTCTAAGGTAGAAAAGCTGCTTTGAAATATACTGAAGAAAATATTTCATCTAAGGGAAGTGACAAATTACTGCAGCTTTTGCTTTTAATTCTAAGCAATATCTACTATGTGATCATAAATCAGTTCCAACCCTTATTTTGTTCAGACCCTGCTTGGTCTAACAAAATGTTGTTCTAAGAACTATGGGTGAGGTGGGAGTGGTTGTTGTGAAAAGAATGAAGTTCCTTCTTAGGGTTTAGGAATAGTTTCAGTCCATTTCTTCTTTTCTAAGTTACATCAACATTCATATTCTTGTAGTATAGTACTTAAGAAATTGTATTGATTTCTCTCCTTATATTTTCTTTTCCTCTGTGAAACTGTACAATCCCAGAGCTTCTTGAAGATTCCTTTGTACTGGGAGTGGTGCTTGGCTTATAGTAGATGAACAATAAGCATTCCTTCATTTTGCTTATACTGTGCAAGTTCAAGTTCACCAGAAATGTTACATCTTAAACAATTAACTTGCCCTATGCTTCCTTTAGCCTTAAAAGCCTCCAAAAATGACTCACCTTCTTTCATTCTAAAATTAGATAAATAATGATTAATTGCTCCAGAGGACAAGTGTGGGTAAAATTCGAACTGTGGTACAACTATCAAGTAACTGGCCAATTCTGAAAAATAGACTAACAGGGCAGAGACGAGAGAAAGCATGAAGGAGGCCAGACCCCAGGAGTATGAAATGCCATTGAAAAATTCTACAGAAGTTCCAATTTCTTTTGAAGGTCATCCATGCATATTTATAATAAACCTCCTTTGCCTATTTCAGATGTTAAGATCTAAAAAGGAATTCTTTGAAGGATTTGATTCTGGTTTCTTGTTGTGGCTGAAAAGGAAGGTGTGCTTCTGAGAATGACTCTCTTAAGTAGGGAGAAGTATGTAGGTGGCAGTTATGAACAAAGGAGTCTGATCATAAGAACTTTTTCCTAGAGGTGAGAGCAAGTCTCATCAGCAGTTGTGCTTACTTTCTTCTCAACTGTGAGAGTGAAGCCCTGAAGAGCAAATGCTACAGGAATTTTAAACCAGTAAATATTAGCTTATGGTAGTCAAAATGTATATTAATATGCTTGTGCACATGCCAACAAATACCCATATATGTTTGTAGATTTATGTAAACTTAAGAAAGTGTTAAAAGTGGTAAATATAGGTAAAAGAAAATAGGAAATCAGGGTGGTAGAAAGAAAAGGGAAATCTTTTTATTTTTTGCTTTTATCCTTCTATAGAGATAGAATATTTTGCTATAAGAATTATAAATTTTATAATTTAAAAGTAGGAAAATTACTCCTCAAACCTACATATACACACACCCTGCCATCTCCACACATGTACTCATATCTCACATGTAAAACTATAAAGTAGCTGTTCCTATGTTCTTTAGGAATTGTCATTAGATTATAGCTACTCATTATGGGATTACATTTGACTTTATTATAAATGTTAAATTTAGATCAAGTTCTCAAATATAGATATTTTGCTTGATTTATAAATTAAGATGTCCTCTGATTTTATTTTGAAAGCACGTTTCTCATGATCAGTTTCTGAAATGCTTGTTTCACATCCTTGTTCCTTAGACTATAAATAATGGGGTTCAGCATAGGGATTATGAATGTATAGAAAACGGCAATGATTTTGGATTGCTCCACTGCCTTTTCCGTGGGAGGTCTAACATACATGCAGAACAGGGTCCCATATAACACAGTCACTGCCACCAGGTGAGACCCACAAGTAGATAAACCTTTACACCTGCCTTCAGTAAAACACATCCTCAAGATGGCAATGAGAATGAAGATGTAGGAGATGAGGATGATGAGGAGGGAGTTGGATAGGTTAAATCTTGCTACCACAAACATGGAGGTTTTCTTAATGAAAGTGTCAGAGCAGGAGAGTCAGATGAGGGGTGGGTCAGCACAATATAAATGGTTAATGATGTTGGAGCCACAGGAGGTCAGACAATATGCCCACATGATTTACATCAGACCACTAAGAAACCCATAGACATATGGACCAGCAATTAGTTGAATGCACACCTCTTTGGACATCTTGCTGCTATAAAGCAAAGGGTTTCAGATGGCCATGTTTCTATCATAGGCCATCAGAGCTAACATGTAATATTCTGTAATAACCATGTCAATGAATAAATAACACTGGACTAAGCAAGCAGCATAAGAAATGGTTTTCCTCTCTGATAAGAAGTTCACCAACATTTTGGGAGTCATATTAGTGGAAAAGCACAAGTCCAGACAGGACAAACTGGCAAGAAAAAGTACATGGGAGTGTGAAGGCATGAATCTATTCGATCAAAATCAGCATCCCAAGGTTACCCCCCACAGTGATCAAGTAGATCACCAGGAACAGCACAAAGAGGATGGGATGAAGATCTGGAGGATCCATTAATCCCAAGAGAATAAATTCAATAACCAAGGTGGAATTTCCTCTGGTTATTTTCCTGGAAACATCACTGTTCACTTAGACAAGGTAAAATAAATTAAGAAGGTGAATGAGAAATCAATCATATGCTTCTTATCTCTGTCATTCTCACCTCTCTCTATCTGTTTCTTACTCTCTCATTCTTCATCACATATAACTATTACTAGAGATAGACTTAGAATGTAGGAGATGGTAGTGACCAGAAGGTCTTGACCCTAAATAGTTGAGACTATGACATGCAGATGACTCTTAGAAAGAATGGCTCCTGTGACACAAGCTTGTTTAGAATAGGGTAATTATTACCTAAAATTCAACTAAAAATGGGTTGAGATATTATCTATAATTTATAGTTTATGATAAAATTACCTTTTCTTCATTGAACCTGGAACTGGTCTTGAACAAAATGGTGACATATATTTGTTAAACACTTTTGTGGTCACTAGCATTGTAGGCAGTGTTTAGAGTAATGCACAATAGAAATTCACTTTTGAGAATCTCATTGCCTACTTGTACATTAGAGAGCCCAGAATCACATGGATTTGAAGGAAATTCTATAGAAACTGTTTTACTCTTATATCCATAAGGGATGGATAATTCTTCCACAAAAAGATCGAACATAAGTTCCCCAAATTTGGAAAGAACATAGTCTTGTTTGAATTACTGATGGAAGATTTTGTAGTTAGAAGAGTAGGAAAGAATAAAGCAAGAAAGACACAGATAGGGAAAAGAGCAATCTCAAAATCTTGATCATAGTATTTGTTTGATTATCCATCTAGGTTCTTCATTTATCCCAGAAAGAATTTAAGGAATTTGCAGTGTATAAAAGAATTTGGTAAATCTGTCTTACAGGTAAACAAAAATTTGATTCTAAGCTTTCTATTAACATGCATGATTTGTTCAGTATGCTTCATCATAGAATGATGAATGTCGAGTAGTTAATAAAAAAGAACTTATTGTCAAAAGTAGAAATATTCTTAATATAAGTTTTGAAAATACTAATTATAATGTAAGGATTATACTTTCATGTAACATTATCAGTTCAGATAATAGTGATTAATGTAAACATAAAATGAAAGGATTATGCAGGATCATATATGGACACCTGGTCATATCATACATTAATTTATATCTCAGATAAGGAATCACAAACTTACATGCCTAAAGAGGCCATTTAGAAATGAGGGGAGAGAATTGGACATAAGATTGAACTGATATGAACTGGAGAGTAGCTCCAATTTAAAGAATCAGCAGCCACTCAGGCCACAGGAATTATTGCTAGGTGGTAAAGTGGTCCTCTTAATTACAGAGTTTAAAAGATTCCAATTATCAGAATTCATCATTTTATTCAGCAGTATGTCTAATACAAAATTTTTGCAGTTAATTCAGTTTTAGCACAACACGTAACCAAAGCATAATAAAAAGTTTACAGGGCTGATCCACTAAGCTTCAGATAATAATTCAGTGCAATCCCAATGTCACCAAATATACTTTTCCAGTTTCTAAGCTGTGAGGAATTGAAATAGGAACTCTCACAATGTAGCTATTTTGTCTCTTTGATGCTACCAGGGCGCTACATGATTTAGTCCATAAAAAGAGATAAAATGTCTACACAAACAGCATTGAACACCATACGTCTGCAAATTATTTTCCTGGGAAAATAAATATAGCTTAAATCCACACTTGCCTTGGGAATGCTGGTTTATATGTTTGTGATGAGGAAAACTTATGAAGAGAAAGTTAAGTAAATTGCAATTAATACACTAATAATGATTAGAACAGGTTGAATAATTGTGGTCAAGAATCATAGTACAATCAAATAAAAGAAACCTTTAACTGGGATCTGAAAGATAACTAGAGATTTTCTCAGAGGACAAAGGAAGGAGATATTCCAGGTAGTGTGATCAACATATGCAGAGATAGTAGGCTTATAAGAAAATTCAAAGATATCCCACAAGAATGTAGGGATGAATTTTCTATTGTGGCAAATGAGTGCTTTAAAAAGTAATAAGCATACAAAGTAAGCAAGTCCTTTTATGGCAGGACAGGAAAAGCAGACACTCCTGAAAGCTGAGATACACATATTTGTCTCTGTCTCCACTAGTATTTTGGAATGTGTGTGTACCAAAGTCTGGTAATGTATTAGAACTCACATACCTGTTAATTTGAAATGGAAATATTCTGCATGGCTTACATCTAAAACCTTGAATTGTGCAGGAAATGCATGATTAGAGGATCAATATTTGTATATTAAAAGTGCTCTTTTCTCACTCCCAGGGATGGGATCACTTTGGAAAATGTTCACCTTAATAGATGTAAGTCTTCTATTTAAATGACTTATGGGCATTCAGCTAATATATTTCAAATGACAAAAGGGAAAATGGAATTTTTTCTGCCTATTTACTAATGCTTTCTTTACAAAAATGCAGCAACCCATACTCCACAGCTTAGGAAGAAAATAAAGATATTTTAATAATACTACGTCCTGACATGCATGTAGACACTTATTTTAACAAAATAATCACACTGCTTCTATTTCATTTTTCCTTCAGAGGAGTCCTACAACAGCTGCAGAGCAATTACAATTAAGAACAAGAAAATGGGACATAAATAAATGTTGTGTGTTGCCAGCTGTGTTTTTGGGTTAGTATTTTCAAAACTCTTCAACAAAATTACTGGATATTGGGAAACAATATTGGTCCATGGTAAAGTAAATGTGAAAAATTCCGTGTTTTGACAAAGAGGCAAAATGATTTTCACTATTGCAGGAATTCCCAGAGCCTTTTATATGTCCATGTGTTAAAAAAGGTGTGGGCAGGAATAGGCAGCATTTAACAAGCTGACTCCTTAAGAGTCTATGGGCATCACAATTGTTCTCTTTGTCTAAGAATTCTTAATTCAACAATGACAAGATAATGCTAGAATCTTTGCACCTGAAGAGCACAACAAAATAGAAAGAAGTCATATTTATTCTGCACTACTTTGAGAGTTGTAAAGCACATTTGAATTTATCACTGATTAATGATCTAAAAATAAAAATGTTTGGGGCAAATACTGACCATGCAAGAGCCACTCCAAAAAGGGGGTGAGAATAGAAACGGCCAAAAAATTTAAAGAGAATTGAGGGAAATAAACTAGAATATGATATAAGGGCTTTGTAGATCAATTGCAGATTGGCATAAGTCTTTTCTGCTCTCAAACATGCAATCTGTATAACTGGCCCCTAAATACTAGCACCTGATTGATTAATGTATCATATTTCACAAATGCTAATGGTTGTCTATGAGGCATCTATATAGGATAAGGCATATGGAAATTTACATATATGTGAATATAGCACATGAGGCAAGCTCCAAATGTTAAAAATTATCTCATATAATTTTCTCATATTTTATCTTTTATCTCTTAAAATTAGTACAATTTAAGTTGTTCTTTGATCACACCTCCCTATTTTCTCCCACTTCTCAATTGTAAACCCTCTCTCATTGTCCATGAAAACCTTCCCAAGACCCCTCTGACTGATTTCTTGCCTAATTCACATGTAAGGGGCTAAAGGTCTCTGGGAAACATCTGAGGGTGTGAATTGGGGGGTGGCTCGGCTGCGGAGGGCCGGTCCCCCCGGTGGGTGGAATCCGGCGTGGAGAGCGATGCAGGAAAGAAACTGCGGAGACGAGGCTGGTGACTCAGGTCTGCTTTATTGAGGAAGTGCAGTGCAATATAAAGGGTTGAGGTATGGTGTGGTGTTATCTGATTGGTTAACAATCAGGCAAAGTTGAGATAGGTTGGCGTGGTTGTTGCTGGGTAAGAGGCAACAGAGAGGAGTGCAGGGGAAAGGGTTAGGGTATGGGGGAGGGTAGTGGCCGTGCATGCCCGTTGGCTGCTTGTTAAGTTTCGTTTCTTGCCCTGAACTTAAGTTTCGTTTCTCTCCTAGAAGTTAAGTTTCGTTTCTCTAGTTATAGCCAACATCTGCCCCTTTTTCTTTATTTTTTGAAGGCTGGTTGGCTGAGGGGGAACTGTGCCTGTTTTAGGTCTAGACAATGCTGTGCAATTTACTGGATCTTACCCGTCATTGGAGGCCTTAGCAGAAATTGGGCCAGGGCCCTTGGCAACAATTGGCTAGGCTCCTGCCTTAGGTTGTCCAGAGTTTTATTGCAGATAAGGTCTAGTTGCCCATCATTGACTAACCAGTTCAGCACCCTTGGCTCTGGGCGGATTGCCATTTATAGGGATTAGCGGTGGCCAGTGGAGAGGAAAGCTAAAGACACAAAAAAATGGGGGGGGGAGGGGAGAGGAGGAGGGGAGTGGGATAGGGAC
>JAQZBX010077064.1:0-14333 GCA_029593785.1 Cabassous unicinctus | reverse complement strand
CCAGAGGGAACTCTGCCTCTCTCTGCGTGGCTTGCTCCATTTCCTGGCCCCACTTCCACCCACTCTGGGATGACGATTTACTTCTACCTAGTCTCAAAACTCAGCTCTGCCTTCAAGCGCCCGCCCCTTCCAGGCGGTGCTCCTGTACCCCCCACCCCAGGTGTCCTGGGGCAGCCCCTCCCACCCGCTCTGCTTTGCAGTTGAGCTCCAGACACACCTCCGCAGGCACCGTCCTTTGCACTGTCTTTCCAGGGGAGATAATCGACGACGCAGTCATTCATTTCTTGCCAAAATCTTCTTTTTATATTTCTGGCCAGAGTTAAGCAAAAAAGTGAATGTACTGGAAAAGAATCCCCATCGGCTCTATCCTTAAAGCGAGATGTTCAGGAAGGAGGACGGTGGGCGAAGGCGGCCCTGAAGCCTGTCTCCTGGCCCTGCGCCCCGCCCCCACAGCACACCTGCCTGGGGCTCCACCCCGTGTCCGCAGTGGGCTTGTGCTCTCTACGTCCCCTCCTCTATCAAGACGTCTTCTCAGGAGAGGCTCTTAGGGATCCATTTCTGCTCAACTGTGAACTGACAGACCAGGTTGTGGCAATCAGGGTTATAACAGAGCATAAAGCTCGAAGCCCAAGGAATCGGTCTAACTGGAAACTGGACTATCGGTGGCTGGAGGAGCTTCCTCTCGTGGCACCTGCCGTGGCCTTCACTCTGCCTCCTGGAGGAGCCTCTCCAGAACCCGACTGAAACAGCAGGACGTGCAGGGTGGGACCTCCCGCCCGCCAGCATGTTTTTCTTTACTGTAAGCCACAATTATTGGGTTCATCTCATTCAGTACTGAATTTCAAGGGAATTTTAAGCACCTAACTGTCCTGTTTTGAGTCGTGCCATTCTGGAGAGGGTCGTGCCTGATCTCCTCTTTCCCCAAAGCCTCCACTTGGCATTTGACCCGTGGGTCCAGATCTGTGCTCACCTGGGGGATCGGCCTCGTCCCCAGCCTCTGGGGCCAATCCGCTACTCGGGGATATGGTATCCGTCAGGTTCTGGTTTTAGTTTCCCAGCTTCTAAAACAAATGCCATACGACGGATGGGCTTAACCAGCAGGAACTTGCTGGCCCCACTGTTTTGCCTCTCTGCATGTCTGTGAGGACGGAAAGTGCCGAGAGTGTTGACTCGCGGGTTCCGAGCAAGTTGTAGGGAGCAGGCAAGTTCGCCATTGCAGTGTCCGTGAATAGCGAGGACGACCAACAGGCATTGTTTGGGAGAGCCCGAGGAAAGGAGAGGAGAGGCGAGGGAGGCCCACCTGGGCCTGGCGTCCCTGTTGACAGCTGGCGTGGCAGCGAGGCCTCTGCGTGGCGAGTCCGCGTGGGGACTCGGCGTGGGGCCTCTGGGGCGTCCTGCGTCACTCGCTGATACCACTTGACGGGGCACATGGCGGCTTCTCTCAGGGCTTTGAACAGGCTGCGGCTGGGCCAGGAGCGTCACCTTTCAAGACCTGGGGGTCTCCTGACCCGCTGCACGGAAGCACAAGCTGTGCTGGACAAAGGTGGTAAAATACAGCTCATAGCTTATTCAAGAATAACTGCATCTAGCAAAACATTAAAAAGGAGGGCAGGTTTTTGTGGCAGAAAAATTCTACAGAATATTAAAAATCATAGGCCAATTTAGTCAATATGGTAAAAACAACAACAGCACAATACCGAATCAGGCAAGCCCGTTTGAATCCATACAGACCAGACAATTGACCACTGTCGGAACACTAAACTCTAACTGCTCCTCTGTCGACATAACAAGCGCTCAGAAACTTCACGGAGCCATCGCCAGCAGTGGACCCCGAGCAGGTCTCAGGGTGGCCGAGCACCTGTCGAGACCCAGGCTGAGGGTACCAGTGAGTGAAGCGGGACTTGAGGTCTTTCCACGCACTGGCCAGCTCCCGCCACCATCTCAGCAGGCTCCAAAAAACCCACTGTGTTAGACTCTAGAGCCATCGACAGTGACCCGAGGCTGGCAATCCCAAGGAGGAAGAAGGTGGAGGGACTTTATTTTAGTAATCTTTCCAATGCACTTATTTAGAAAGAGAAGAAAAGCTCACAGCAGGAATGTTCTAATCAAGTATCAGAAAACCTGGGTGGAATGAAAGGAAAGCTTAAAAACAACAATTGCACAGATACACAGTAACTTTTTAAACATTCAGCTGTGGATTTATGATAGGAAACTTCACATTTCCTTTGGAAAAAATTTCCCCAAATTATAAAACAATATAAAACCCATGACACTAGTAAGAAGGGGTCAATGTTACTTTGCAAAAATAAAAAGTTACTGAGTTATTCACTATTTCAAGGGAAATAAAACTTTATTTTTACACACACTTTGCCACAATTTGGTAAATTATGGCTTGAATTTAATAATACTGATGATTGCGTGAGGACAGGAAACAGCCAGGATAAGGGTTTCCTGTCATCTCACAGCTCGTAACGAGCAGATTCTAAGGCACATTTAGAAGTAGAGCCCTGGCTCCTCAAAACCACCAGAACTGGCTGTCCATGCCCTGGAAAACCGCCTCTTGGTGCTCACCTGTTTACAACTAGCGCAAAGGAAGTCAGCACCAGTTCCCAATTAATGAGGCTTAATTTGAAGTTTTCTAAGTTCAACTTTTGTGTTTACTTTTAGCTAAAAATGTAAGTTTTCTGCAAAATTTAAGTCATATGATAAAGTAATTGTAGAAATATTTATTAACAAATCAAAGTCGGTCCTTCTTCGCCTGCCCACAATCCCTGGAGAGAGAGCGCTCTCTGCCTCGCCACTACCCATTCCTCTCTTCTCCCATCAGCATGCTCAGGTCTACTATGGGGACAGGTCACCATGGGCTTCTCAGCTTCGCCTGGCTTTGGTTGGATTATACCAATCGGCATAAGTGACATTACATTTTCCACAGACGCTGTGACATATTCTAGAATCTTTCCACTCTGCCATCAAGAGGTAGAGTCTATGGATCCTCCCGTGAACTGTGTGGACTTTGGTGACTGCTGCCGTCAACAGAGCGAGGTGGAAGCGCCACTCTGCGACTGCTGCAGCTAGGTCATAAAAGTGCCACGCTCTCGGGCCTTCTTCTCCTGGCACACTCCCGTGAGAGCAGGCTGGCGGCCCTGAACTGGCCCAAACCGGCCCAGCTGGAGGGACCACACGGAGAGGCCCTAAGGCTACTGGAAGAAAGAGAGACCCCAGGCAGCACCCAGCATCACCGAATCCCCTGACCCCACTGTTTCGCTACAGCCACTCTCTGACGGCAAGGTCACGAGTCGTCCCGGGCCAGAACCACCCCGCTGAGTGTATCTGAATTCCTGACCCACAGAGACCGTGAGCAGTAAGGCAGTGCTTGCTGCTTTGGGCCCTGAGTTTTGGAGTGACTTGTTAGTCACTTGTTAGCAATAGAAAGCCAGAACAGTGCGTCTCTGCTCTGTGGTTGTTATGACACGGACCCACGACCTCATCCAGCCGAGATTAAAACCGAGACGTAAGGCCTTTGCTAGGACTTAACAGATGTTCTCTTCCGGGCTTGCTGGTACGAGCACACAAGCCCGGTAACACACTGCACAGCAGTGGGACACAGCCTGAGAGCAAACCAGCACACAAAGGAAGCAGAGCAGAGAGAGGGATCGTGAGGAGATCCTGAATCAAGCCGTACCTGAAGCTGCCACTTATTCATCACTCACAGCGAGTCATCTGTAGTCAGAAAATCTCGGAAGTGCAGATCACTACAGAGGTCACAAAATTCAATCCCCCATATACTACTGGAACCTTTCTTGCTTTTTCTCCTGATCCATGGCCAACCAGATATTTGAAGACCTCAGTGACACTGAGCTCACCACCTCCTGGACCACACAATCCACCTCCAAGCAGCTTTAGTTGTTGAACCAAAATTTGTTTTCCTGCAATATTTTTCATGAGGAAAACTGGTATATCCAAGAATAGGATATATAAAAAGAATATCTTAAGTTTCAGAATATTCTTCAACAAAGACTTTTGTGATGTTCAAATTGCCAAGATGGAGAAATGTGGGCTGGATGATGTTATCACTAGCTGGACTTACAACTTGCTGACAAGTTTGTACTGAAGGAGCATTGATTGATGAAACTAAACCAGCGAGGAGGAGGGCTGCTAGTCCCTGAGCTCCTCCTGGTCCATATTGGCGCCAGTGACCTGGACGAGGCCTCAAGGCCGTGAGGAACATGCTCACGACGGCATGATACTGGGGGATACCGCTGCGCTCGAGGGGAAATCAGGGCCTCAGAAGCTTTGACAGCTGAAACAATGGCGGATTCCAACAACATACAATTTAAAGGGGAAAGCATCTGCCCTTTAGTCTTCTCAAAATCAACTGAACTAGCATGACATAAAGGAAAAGCAACAGTTCAGAGGTAACACATATGGAAAGACTTAGAAATTTTAATTGTCAAAAGAACACAACTTGATGTAAGCAGAAAGGGCTACGCAGACATCAAAAAAACCAAGTAACCTTCGGTTGTATCAGCAGAAGCTCAGTGCCCAAAACAAGGAAGGCTGGCATCCCTTTTCCCTCTGCGCTCATCAGGCTTGCCCTGAAATACAGTGTTGGCTTTACGGACGCTGAAATTTAAGAGAGAATTCAGCAGCGCAGGGCATTCTTAGAAGCAACCGGGGTAAGGTGAGAAAACCTAAACCTTTTCAGAGGAGAAATGGTGAAAGGACTTGGGCTCTACAATACCTGGGCTCCTGGAAAGTCTGATAAAGCTGCTATTTTATCCTTTTAGGGGTATTACTTTGAGGAAATATGCACAAATGCTCGCCAAGTGACAACCAAATGGGTTAATCTTGCGAATCACCGTGTCAGAAAGCACACAAGCCCTGAGTATATTGCAATATCACATAAAACTTATTCCCTGGAATATCCACTTTCCCCCCCTATTTTCTCCACAGGAGTGAACAGTAGAAAGCCGTTGCTCGAGAGTGCTACGAGTGAAGGGGTTTGTGCTGAAGGAGCAATACAAAGCCTGTTCAAAGCCTTTTCTTTCCTATTTTCTTTCCTCATTTCCTTGGTATCTTTTCAACTCCTTCCCTCTTTCTCGTCTCTTCCCCACTTCCTTTTTCTTCCTTAGCAAGGCAAGCGAGCAGGGGCGTGGTGGCAAAGGCGTCCAGTGTGGGGGAGAATCAGCGGGGGCTCGTCCCGCTTCCCCCTCCCTCTCTGGGCCTCCTGCCCTCTGAGAAGCCCCATCTTCAGCTCAGAATTCTGAGGATTCCGAGACCCTCAGATAGAA
The DNA here is from genome assembly GCA_029593785.1 of Cabassous unicinctus. Taxonomy (NCBI): domain Eukaryota; kingdom Metazoa; phylum Chordata; class Mammalia; order Cingulata; family Chlamyphoridae; genus Cabassous; species Cabassous unicinctus. The sequence goes on along the minus strand of JAQZBX010077064.1, from coordinate 9,042 downwards.
GCTTCTGTGCATAGCGCGCTGACCTCATCTTAGAGAACGTTTTGGCCTTGAGGGGGGTTGCTCATTGGTCTATGATGAAATTCTGAGCTTTGAGGAAATTTGTTATGATTTTAATAAAGATTAGATGTTAACATGACCTGTTATTCAATTTAATTAATTACTAATACTCTACAAAAGGATTCTAAATTTATGGTAGGCAGAGGCCTTGAGCTATATTCCTTTGCACCTTCCCTGGGAAATTGTAGCGCTGGCCTCTGCTCATGCAAACCACTGGCGCACACTGCTCACACAGTAAGAGCTAAAGCCAGGTGGCCAGCCCCAGGGCCGCTGAGTGAGCGAGTGCTCACAGCACATAAGCGCCCCAGCTAGCGGTCAGCTGCCATGCCTGCCTCGCCAGCTGCTGGGCAAGGTCCCCCTCTCCAGGCCTCAGTTTTTCCTATAGAAAATGGAGATAAACATATACAATGAATGAGGTTTGTGAGGATTCATGAGATAATTTATGTAATGCACTTAGCACAGTACCTGGTACATGCTCATAAATAGTCATTCTTGTTATTTTAGTTAATGGGATCTTTACATAAATTTTTGGAAGTCGCAAAACAAAAATATTAGCAGGAAGCAAAATTTGCAGTGGACCTTCCACCCTCACCCTCCAACTGAACCTTCTATTACAGCATAAAAGGAACGCGGGCTCACTGCGAGGAGTGAGACACTCGGGGACCCTCCAAATACTCCAGTTCCCGTGACTGTCTTACAAAAAGCAAGTGGAAACAAGTGACTGGTTTATTCCCTTTATTCTTCATGGGCTGCTGACTAGATGTGCATGTTCCAATTTGTATGGTTGTTTAAAATACTGATTGGCCTTCATTTCATTTATTAATGTCAGGTGCAATGGAGCTGCTTTCAATAAGTAAAGTGCTCATTTCTTCCAGTCTCCCATCTTAAGATTAATACATCCCACATTTTTGGTTCATTCTGTTGCTGACATGGACATTCTCAGCTCTTCTGATGTGCAAAAGCCTAAGGTACGAGAAGGTTGTGACTGCTGCCTGCGGGAGGTGGCGGCACCCGTTGGGGCAGAGAATCCCACCTGTTGATAACGCGCGGCATGTTCAGAGGTGTCCAAGTCCACAGCAGAGGAACTGACAGTCTTACTCTGAAGGGCAGCCTGTAGACCATCGTGAATTAGAGAGAAGGAAGAGAAGAAAAGGCTCTGCCCAGCGCTTGGGGCGGTGCCTGTGCGTGCTGTGTTCGTGACCTAAGGGAACGCCCATGGCTCCAGGATGGGTTCGGAAAGAGCCTTGTCTGGCCTGGGCAACCCTGATTCCATCTGGAATAAACCCACACCGAGAAACGCACAGAGGAAACCATCAGGCGGCGGGACCTGGGTGTGTTTCAGACGTTAAGTCTGCAGAGAAAAATCTGGAGACTTTCTTTTTTTAAAGGAAAACAAGCCCCTGGAATTGAGCGTTAAGATAGATCCTTTGTGCAGGAAATCTGCTCAGAAGGGAAAGAAAACAAACAACTGAGTCAAGAGGAATTCTGATCCTAGTATTTCCCCCACTGAGCCAGGACCAAATGCACAGACAGCAGCTGAAAGTGGGAAGGTCACGAGCTAAAGGCAGGCAGTGGATGTGCTGGACAGAAGCGGCCAGAGGGCTGCCCCTCTGCTGGGCAGTGCCTCAGTGTCTCTTGGGACATCCACAGAAGGGCTCCCTGCGTTTTCATCTCGGGGTCACTGAGCAAATGGCTCCAGTGAGGCTCCGTGGCGACCAGGGTGCTGCTTCTAGTCCTGTTCACAGTTCCCTCCCTCTTGTCTGTCTTTCCAGTTTTTCTTTCACCACAAAGACACTCCTCACGTCAGCTCTGTCTGAGGGCGAAGAAAGAACAAAACTGAGTAGACGGGACAGAGAGGAAGGTCCTCACAGCCTGGGGCACCACGGCCGTTCAGGTCTCCATGCTGCTCACCACGCACACGCACACACGCATGCACACACATATGCGCACACACACGCACACGGAGACGACACACATGGAGGCGGCGCCGTCAGGCGTGCATCCCTCATGAGCCGGATGCCCTCGGGCAGCTCCCTAACTCTGTCTTTTATCAGACGAGGGTTCAAGCAGCACCCCCTTGTGCCGGCTGGCTGTAACCCAGACGACCGGTTGTCAGCCTTCCTGCGTGGCGCCCGCTGCTGCCCCCCTCCACCAAGGAAGGGCCTCTTTACAGACTTTCCCCCAATCTCTCCCCTCTTGAACATCCAATGCCACAGCTACACTGCATCTCTGTCCATACGATACATGCATACCTGTGCTTTATCTATCAAAAGTGTAAGGTATTCTTCCCTCTCCCCCAAGAACCAATCTTCACCACCACCATGGTCATCTCACCCACCCCCTGAAAATGCCTCGTACAAATAAAGTGCCCTGGACATATCCTGGCACATAATCGGGGTTATAGAATAGAGTAATTTTTCCAGCTCTGCAGATCTTGCAGTGACGTACAGGCACCCGTTCTGTGGATCCCTTGGCTGAAGGTAGAGAGGAGCCTGAGGCTAAAGCCTCAAGAAACTCCAGTGTTCCCCACTTCCGGCTGGATCTGGCCGGTTCCCAGGTTTGCTATGGAGTGCCAACTGTAGAGATGGGCCTTTGGTTACAGACCAGAACGGTGTGCAACCAGTTTTGAACTGATTTTCAGAGTCGAGCTGCATGCCTACTTGGCAGGTGTCTGTGGTGTCGTGGGAGGACCTGGCTCTGTACTTGGTGAATTCCTGCTTACATTTTGCTCACCTATTAATAGCATCTCCACAGCAGGTGAGATTTTGAAAATGAGCAAAAATTCAACTACAACCAAGTCAGGGGCTGGCTGTGGCTTTCTCTGCGAGCTGAAGCACTGGGTTCTTCTCACTGTTACGCTCCCAGGCTGGGGGAGTGGGGAGGCGGCCCGGTCGCACTCGTTAGCCGCCAGCCAAGGCAGAGTCCAGAGTGTGTCCCCCAGGGCTCCACACCTGTCGATGGCTGACACGTCCCTCCTTGAGCTGGTCGGCGGGCCAGACCCTAAGGGGCCTTCTCCAGCCCCGGCCTGAGGCAGCCCCTGTGCTCAGGCCTGCACGGCTCTGGAACAGAAGTCCATCAGAAGGCCAGGCAGCATGAAGGGTAAAGCGTGACCTGGAAACAAGGCCCAAGCTTGAGTCCTGGGCAAGTTAGTTGATGGCACTGAGCCTCAGTAGTCCAGCCACAAAACCAGGGCAGTGGTGTCTACCTCGAATGGCTCTTGTGAGGAGATGAAGTCGATCTGCAAAGGAAGCTCCACTGGAATTGCTCATATACTCAACAGCTAATAAATGCAAGTTTCACTGTTGATTCTTCTCTGGCCTTCCATGGTGGTGGCTTAGACTCTGACGCTGGAATCCTTGCTCAGTGTCCCATGGAAGACCCTAGCTCCTGCTGGGGGTACAGCCCTGTCTGTCCGACACTCTGACACACTGCCAGCCCTACTGGCCTGTCTCCCCGATGGCGTTGAATCCTGCCCCAGCACTTCCCGCGGCTGCCAGGGCTGGTGTGCGGCACTCACCGGGGCGTCGTCCACACTGTGTGCTCCAAGGTTGATGTAACAGTCAGGCAGCGGTAGCCTGCAGTAACAAACTGCCCCGCAGTCAGTGGCCTCCACAGCAAAGGCCTTTCTCCTGAGGGGGTCGAAGGAGGCGGGCGGCTCCATCGAATCTTCGGGCTCCATCCTCCCGCAGGACACGGATTCCAGGTTTGCTGTGGAGGGCAGAGACGGGGTCTGAGGTGTCTTCTACCTCAGAGCTGGCCACAGGGCCCCACCTAAGTGCAAGTGGCTGGGAGACGTGAGGCAGCATGAGGACGTGCGCTGGCAGCAGGAGCCATTCGACTAGAACGTGCTGCAGCCATGCCAGCTGGCGAGCCGCGGGCCTACTCGGCGCGGACGCTGGCCGGGACGCGTGGTGCTGTCCAGCACAGACTGGGACCCACTCTTTGGCTCTTAGCCTTGCACCTCTGCCTGCCTTGGACACTGGCTTGGGGAGGCTGGAATCTCCCTCCAGGGGTCACTTCTCCAGCTCTGTGTCCTCCACGTCCTGGTTTACCCATCCAAGTCCAAGCAACTGAGCTCCCTGCGGGCCTTGAGGCCAAGCCTCCAGAATTAGGATGGTGCGGATGATGTACTTTTCAAAACCCTGTGCAGGAAACGAAAGAGCCCAACACGCTTGCTTAAGGTAACAATTATAATGATGTGTGCCACACACTTCCACAAAAAGTACAACTGGCCAATCAGCTCGCTGAAAACTAACAGGCCAGGTGGTGTGTGTGTGAAGCCACGAATTCAGAATATGCTCACCCACACCTCAGTCCGCAGCAGCGCTTGTCAGTGTGTTTGGAAGGCCCTGGGCCAGGCACCCAGGCGAAGGGCATGATGAGACCCGCTTCCCTGGCTCCGCGCCTCCCCACCGCCTCGGGGGCTCTCAAGCGGAGCCCTGTAACCAGCAGTTCTACCAGCGAATCCAGAGGGAATCCTGCTGTGATCAGAAGGTTAGAACCATTGGCTCTAAGATGCCAAATTGTTTGGTCAATTCGGTGACAGCATCAAATCAAATCATTTAATATGTCACACTAGAAAACAACTCATGTTTTCATTTATTCGATAAATACTGGGAACCTACCTTTTGATGTGACTGGAGGGACATATGGAAAGTTTAGAACAAGGAGCAGAATCCAGCTGAGCTACTGTAATTTAAAAAGGGAAACTGACTATAAACACTCAGGCAGTGCTGGATTGCCCAAAGCACGGACCAGGACCATGCTTAGAGCACGAGCAAACCGGGTTACAGGAAAAAAGAACCTAAAGGCGTTAGGTGCAGATCGGAACTTTGTAGGACTTTCCTATGCTTAGCGTTTGGTTTTGCACTATTTGTGTTTTCTAACATATGTGGGGTCAGAAGGACTCAGTTTCCCCTGGGTAGCCTGCAGTAACAAACGCCACGTGTTTCTCTGACCCTGGATTCAGGGACGTGCTACGGAATCAAGACTGGAAATGCAGCCAGGCCGGGGGAGGCCTGCGGAAGCGGCGGAGCACTGTCCACTCTCCCTCGTGTTTGCAAGTCTGCACGCCTGTCTCGGTAGGTGGTGGTCCCCGGCTGCTCAGGGCACAACACCAGCTTACACACGACATGCCAACTCCAGGACCCTCTCTCACCAACATGCTTCCAGGCCAATTTTAAATGTGCACAGGCGTCTTTCCCTGCTTGGGGCAGGCCCACCGCCGTGTCCATGACCCTTGGCCAGGGCTGGGGTCGAGATGTGCACATGCAAAGGAGGAAATGTACTGTGGCAGTTAAGAGTGTAGACCTGGAGCTGGACTTCTTGGGATCCAGCCTGACTCTACGACTCTCTGATGTCCTGATGTTAGTCAAGATATTAAACCCCTCCTGCTTCCGTTTCCTCATCTGCCAAGTGGGGCAGAGAACAGTAATGATCTCATGGGGTTTCTGTGAGGACTAAAGGACTCCTCGGTACTGTGCCTGGCACAGGGTGTGTACTCAACACGTATTAAATTATTATTAAAACTCCTAGCAGATCCATCACTAAATGAGTCTAGAAGAGAGGCAGCTACCAGAAAAAGGAATATTAATGGCACAAGAGCTGGACAGATGTCTGAAGGCATCCGGTACAGAGGGACAGGGGCTAGGCAGTCGTGAACCCTATGCGGGGAGGGGTTGGCCCACGTTTGGTCTGCAAACAGCGGTCAAGGCGGAGAGGTGAAACGGCGAGCGGGACCTTGCCAGGAAAAGACTGACAATGGTCAGTCCAAAGTGGGGAAGAGTGACCTCCTGCTTACAGACGCAGCTGCATGTTGAAGGAAAACAGGATTTACAGGGAGGTCATGAGAGAGACGCTGTACGATGCTCACTTTTTGATCTGTGGCGTGAGTCATTTGAAGATAAAACTGTGTGTGTGTGGGGGGAGGGTAGATGTGGAAAAATGGCTGGAACACGTTTATATCAAAAAAGAATTTGCCTCCAGGGCACAGAAGGACTCCTCCTCGTCGTTGACGTCATCTGTTTGTCTTTTTGAGAAAGTGGATCATGAACAAGAGGCGACTCTGGTGATAGGACACAGGACGCTGTATCGACACGGCCCTTTGGTGCAGACTTCCCTTTGCCTGATGCAGAAACGAAAAGAAAGCAGAGTTTCCCTGCTTTAGAAACAGTAAACCCAGACTGCTGGACCTGGTCCAGGGTGGATGAGCGGAGCTCAGTCTTGTACTAAGCACCTCAAGTGCCTTATCTCGCCAATTCTCGACTCTTTCCATACACAATAAGAAACGAGGCTCAGAGGCCCGTTAACTTGCCTCAGGTCACCTACGTGGCAAAGCCGGCAGTGGCCGGCAGACGATCCTCTTGGCCCACTCTTCGAGTAGTGGACGCTTCCTGCGCCTGCTGGCAGTGTCCCACCTCAGGCCTCAGACTCTCCCTGCGGTTACGCTGGGGTTTTGTCAGGTCACTGGGGCCTTGTTGAGCCCACACATAAGGCCATTTAGCCAGACTGGGACAGCCAAGGAGCCACCGTCTGGGCTGCCCCCAGGCCAGCATCACGTGTCCTGGGAAGAACACAGGCGGTTAAATCGCCTACTCAAGGTCCAGTGACCGGGTTCTTTAAAACTGGTACCAGGTGGTCTAGTCTTGGGGCTCAGGCTCAAGGACTTGCTGCACAAATTCTCTCTCACCAGTTGCCTCTAAGTCAAAGCCCCGAGACCACAGGGCCCCAGCAGAATTGAGCTCCTGGTGCCCACAGAGTAACCTGCTCACTAGCACATGCCTTCCTGGCTTCTCTCCCTCCCCTGAATACTTGTTCCTCTCTCTCACGTGTGCTTCCTGGGACCTTCTCTCTAGTAAACCAACTATGCCCAAGTCTTGTCTCAGGGCTCACTCTTACGAGAGCCCAAACTAAGGTACTGCGTCTCCAACCAAAGACTTTCTGACACCCAATTCCATATCTTTAGCACAAATTCTATACTTGAGTATATTTGCTTAGGAGGTGCTTGTGTGGGCAAGGTGAATATGGAATGGGTAGTGGGAGAAGGGAATTATAAATACGAGCTAAGCTACGACCACGCAACCCACTGAAGAATGAGGACTGGTAAACTTATCCTTGTATGAATGTTTGTGCATATATTTATGTTTGTGGTATCTTCCCACCCTTACCCCTGTATCTTATACTCAAGATGTATCAATTAAGAGCTAACTTTACATCACAGTATTTATGTTACAGGATATCAAGGAGAAGAGTGAACATCCCCAAGGACTTGCAGGCTCTTTTGGGGAAAGGGTTAGTGCATTTTCAGTTTTACTCAGTATACTTGCATCATGTTAGGTGGAGAGAAATTGCTCACATATTGGTACTGTTATTTTCACAATTTTTAAAATACTTCCCCAAAAGATCTCTTTATACTTTCTGACCTTTTTTTTAGTTATAAAGATAAATATTGTCCCAGGAGTTCAGTCTTTTCATTCCAAGAACATTGTTGCTTTCTCCTTCCACAGACAACAGAGAACACGGTCAACAGGTAGTAGGCAGAGAACAAGTGTAGAATGTCTGGCACTCATTCCCTGTGGCTTTTCATTTCATAATAAATTGAGCAGGAAATAAAATGGGGTAAGGAGCAGAAGCTGGCTCTTTTATTACAGAGATCTACAGAAGTTCCCCATACAGCAGGGTCCAGAGGCTAGGGCTTACTGGTGGAGGCAGAAATCAGGATGGGGCCTCACTAAGTTGGCAAGAGGTTTACCAGCTGGCCCAAGTCTCCTCTCAACTTTGGCCTGGGTTTCTACAGGTAGACCCACTGGCATTCGTTTGCACTTCCTACCTTGTTGACTTCTGGGTGTGCGTTACAAGACTCTGAGGCCTGAAAACAGTTACTGAGCACTCTCTTCCTGCCAGCCATTCTGTGTGAAGGTATTTTACTTTTCTACCTGCTAAAACAAATACCATATAATGGATTACTTAAACAATGGGAATTTTAAAAATATTTATACCTTTCAATTTTTTAAAAAGATCCTTAGATTACATAAATGTTACATAAAAAATATAGGGGATTCCCATATGCTCCACTCCCTATCCTTCCCACACATTAACAACATTAACAACATCCTTCATCAGTGAGCCAATGCCCACATGGGCAAAATCTATGATGAGGTGGAAGGGTGTAGTTGTACAGTGGATGGGCAGTGGTGCAGTGATGCTATTGGGTTGGGTGGTGCAGGTCTGTGAGGGGCGTAGGGTGGGGAGGGTGGGTTGGACTGTCCGTGGAAACGGGGGGAGGGTTGGGGGAGGGAGCAGGTGAAGTCTGGGGATTTGCGGGTATGTGGTTGAAACTACAATATTGGGAATGTTCTCTCAGAAATCACTGACCATGATTTTTAACAATGTTTCAATATTTGTACATCAATTGTAATGAATGTACCATCCACATGTAAAGTAGGGGAGAGGGAAAAGGAGGATGGTGGGTGTTTGGGAATCCCCTATATTCTGTTTGTTACTTTTCTCTTAGGATGGAACAAAGAAAGTAAGACACTGGGGGAATAGACGGAGGGAAGTGTCACTACACACAAGACAACAGATCTTGCAGTATTAACAATGGGAATTTATTGGCTCACGGTTTTGAGGCTAGGGGAAATTCAGAATGAGGTGTCAGCAAGGCAATGCTTTCTCCCAAAAGACTGGTGTTCTGGGCCTGGCTGGCGGGCGATCCTTGGTCCTTGGCTTTTCTTCACATTGTAATGCACATGGCAGTGTCTCCTTTTTCCTTCAGGTTCCATTGACTTCCAGTTTCTGGCTGCTCCCTGTGGCTTCTCTCTCTGACTTTCATTCTGCCTATAAAGGACTCTAGTAATACGGATTAAAGCCCAACCTGGTTCCGTGGGGCTGCCCTTCACTGAGGTGACATGGAGGTCAAAGCCCAGCCTGGTTCCGTGGGGCCACCCTTCACTGAGGTGACATGGAGGTCAAAGCCCAGCCTGGTTC
>JAQZBX010077063.1:0-14336 GCA_029593785.1 Cabassous unicinctus | reverse complement strand
TTTTCAGAGCAAAGAAAACTACTAGACAAGAAGGAACATTAAATGATGAAAGGATAATGTGATGACAAAATATTAACATTCCTAAATATGTATTTACCAAGTCAAAAAGCTTTAAATAAGTGAAGCAAAACTGACACACTTAAAAGGAGAAACAGATAAATACGCAGATATATTTGGGGATTTCAGCAATCCACTGTCAGGAACTGACAGAACACTAATAGAGAAAACGAGTGGTAACACTATCAGTCAATAGGATGTGACTAGCATTTATAAAATAAACTGCCTGCCACAAAATAGCAGAACATCCACTCTTTTCAAATGTCCATTCTCAAAGGTAGACAATATTGTGGGTTATATAACAAATGTCAATAATTTTTTTTAATTGAAATAACACAGAAAATATTCTCTGAATATAATGGAATCAAAGAAGATATAAATAACATAAAGACAACAGAAAAGTCTCCAAAATCGGGAGATACACAACTTATTTCTCAAAATCTATTTTTTCAAAGAGGAATTACCAAAGGTAATAAACAAATTCATAAAATGGAATGAAAATGAAAACACAAAATATCAACATTTAAGGGATGCAGATAAAGCAGCATAGGGTGAGAAATTACAGCACTAAATGCTTATATTATGAAAAGAGGAAACACCTTTCAAATCAATACTGTAATTTTCAATTTTCAGGATACTAGAAAAAAGAAGACCAAAATAAACAAAGAGCCAGCAAAAAGAAAGAAATATCTAAGAAATTAAAACCGAATTCAATGACATTTAAAACATGAAAACAATGGAGAACATCAATAAAACAACAGGCTGTTTCCCTCCCACATCAATAAAACTCATAAACTTTTAAAAAGACTCGCAAAGAGAAAAGAGGAAAGATACAAATCACCAATATTAGAAATGAAATGATATTATGACTACAGAACTTGCAGAAATTAAAAGACAATAAAAGAATAATAGGAATAGCTTTGCACCCATAAATTCAACAATTTATAATAAATAATTCCTTAAAAGTGCAAACTACCAAAAGTCAACCAATTTAAATAAATAATTGGTATTTTCCTTTATCATTACAGAACTTGAATTAGTAGATAAAACACTCAGGAAAAGAAATCTCCAGGGCCAGATTATTTAATAAATAATTTAATAATTTTTAAAGAAGAATTAAAGCAGTTCTATACAGTGTCTTACAGAGAGATCAGGGAACACTTCCCAGTTTACATTATGAATCCAGTATTACCCCTATGCAAAGAACAGACAAACATAGTACCAAAGGGAAAATTACAGCATTAATAATTCTCATGAATTCAGAAATAAAAATCCAAACCAAATATGAGTAAATCAAGTTCAGCAGTGTAGAAATATAATTTTACAACACAATCTATTGGTATTTATTCAAGACTGGTTTAATAGCCAAACATCAATCAGTTTAATCTTGCCAACAGGGTAAAGAAGAAGTATCATATAACTGTATCCTTTATGCAGAAAAAAAATATTATTTCAGAAAAAAAATACCTTTTCATGATTGAAAAAAAAACACACAGTAAAATAGGAATAGAGAAAACCTTCCTCAATATAATAAAAGCATAAATAAAATTATGAAAGGTGAATGCAAACTATTTTTTCTTCAGAAACCTGAATCTAGTAAGCATGTAACCATCTAAATATTTCCTGTCATGCTCCATATTTTTTGGCCACAAGCAACATCCATGAGTACATTGCCAGCCTTCATTCACCTATTCTTCCTGTGCTTGGAGTGACAAGACTGTGAATTTCTCCCTCTAGTTCCTTAACTATTAACATCATTTCTTTACCATCTCTCTTTGCACTACTGTCCCCAAGCAATTCTGTATTCTTTTTTTAACAGTTCATGCATTTCCATTTCTCAGAATGTTAAGACAATACAGAACCACCGAGAAATCCAGAGAAGATAATTTTTCCACAGCTATATATATATGGTAATAAAGATAGTATGGTACAGGAGAAGGGACAGAGAAATAGATAAATGGAACAGAATAGACAGCTCATAGAAAAGCCCAAGTAATTTTTGACAATGTGAAAAAGGAATTCAATGAAGAATTCATGACCTTTGCAATAGATGAGAGTGCTGAAACAATTAAGCCCCAATTGGTGGTGGGACAAGAACCTAAACCTGACAATCCATACAAAACAAACTAAACATTGATCACATATATTAGCTAAAATGTACAACTATAAAACTTTAAAAAAAAAAAACACAGGAGAAAACTTTAAGACCTGGAGCTTTGTGAAAAGAAAAAAAATGTATAATTTTATGCAATGATAACCTATTCGTTGGGAGAAAATATTTGAAACCACATAACTGACAAAGAATTTATATCTAGAACATTCAAAAGACACTTAAAATCCAACAGTAATAAAAACAAAAATCTAAATAGAAATTTAACAAAATGAAAACGCATTAAAAAAGGATATATGGGAGGATTCTGGGAATATCACATCAAAGTAGGTAGGCAGAGCTCAGCTCACAAAAACAATGTAGGGAGGGCAAAAAGCTACCCAAGGAAGCTGCTTTGGGGATCTGCAGACCAGGAGAGTGCTGCATATCATCCAGGAGGAAGAGGGACAGAGAGACAAAGAGGCCAAAGAAAACCATGATTTACTTACCTCTGTGCCTGGGAAAGTTATATGTTCCCCACCCTCAAGGCAAATAACCTCAGTAAAACCACTGGCTTGCTGCAGCCAACTGAGAGAGAAAGAACATTCCCTGGGAGGAAGAGGAATCTGGTGGAGAAGTGAAGAGTGGATTCTCCCTAGTGATTTTGGCCATCTGAGCCTCCTTTGAATCTCAAATAAGACCCTAGCCAGTAATGAAGCAGCCCAGGGAGGGAAGCGTGGGATTTCATCGGGCAGGCTGTCACACCCAGCTGCCCTGAGAGAGAGAAATAAGTCAGTGAAAAAGTAGACCAAGAGAAAAGCTTAACCAGCCTGGGAGAGAAGGAAGCCAGGAGAGATAGTCAGCAAACAGAAGACCAACCGGCCTTTTGGAAAGTGGGCAGGGAGAGTCAGATAAGATTTCAGAAACCTGCTGGGAAGTGGGTGTAGTTCAGAGTAGGAATGCCTACCCTTGCATAAACAAGGTCCCTGGTTTGATTCTCACTAATTCCTTAGAGAAGGGATCCAGATAGTAATCCAATGGTTTTACAGGTACCCAGCTGGCACCTTAGGGCAAGGAATGTAGAGATAAACTTTTTTTGTTTTGGGTTTTTGATTTGGTATTTTCAATTTCTTTATGTTATTCTATATTTCATATGATCGATCTGGATACCTCGCTTGCAAAAGGCAGGCTGCACAGTGATGAATTGATGAACACCAGTAGCCTGAGATGGTTCCTGGGACCTAAGAGGCAATAAATTTTTCTGTTTTGTGTTTCGTTTTGTTGTGTGTGTGTGTGCGTGTCTGTGTGTGGTTTTTGTTTGTTTCCTTTTTTCTTTTTTGTTCTTTTTTATTCGTTTCCATAATTTTTCTACTGTTTATTTCTTTTCTTTCCCTCATTTTTCCATCTTTTGTTGTTTTATTTCATTCAACCTCTTCTTGTTAGGTCTTTTTTTTTCTTTTTCTCTTTTCTATTCTTTTCTTTTCTTTTATCCCCTCATCTTTCTGGCCTTTCACTGTTATATTTTTTCTATCTTTCTCTTGTTTTATTTTTTGTTCCAATTTTTAAAAAATTCTTAGTCCTTTGTATTTTTTATGATTTTATTTTTGTTACTCATATGAGTTCCTTATTTTCCTGGCCCTTGTACAGTTCCTTTTTAATCTTTTTATTGTTATTTCTATTATACTTTATCTCTTCTATTTTTCCTTTTCTATGGTCTTAATATATTTTTCAAGGTAACATAGATAACTACAAGGATACTGAATTAAAGGTACCAAGTGTCAAAAAGAACCTTACCACACACAAAAATAGAACATTAGAGTACAATGAGATACTGACTAACCAAATAAGCCCTTCAAGATACACAGATGTCTAGATAACAATAAAAATTACAAGTCATACTAAGAAACAGGAAGATATGGCACAGTCTAATAAAGAAACTGGAAAAAAAAATGGGAGGAGATTCAGAACAGAGAACAATTAATCAAGGAGGTCCAAAGAAATAGCATGAATCAACTTACTGAAGTGAAGGAAGAGATAAAGGATATTAAGAAGACACTGGGGGAAGGTACTGAAGAAATCACAAAAATACATAAAGAGGTAATGGAGCTGATGGTGAATAATGGCACAGTGCAAGAAATAAAAAACACCCTGGGAGCACATAAGAGTAGATTTGAACAGGCAAAGGAAAGAAATAGTGACATCAAAGACAGTACAGCTGATACCCAAAAGAGTAGAGAAGAATAGATAGAAAAAAATAAAATAGAAAAAATCCAACAAAGAATAAGGGAATTGAATGACAACACAAAATGCACAAACATTTGCATTATAGGCATCTCAGAGGGACAAGTAAAGGGAAGGGACAGAAGTAGTCTTGGAGGAAATCATGGCTGAAATTTCCCCAACTCTTTTGAAGGATATGTACGTACATGTCCAGGAAGTACAGCACACCCCAAACAGTATAAATCCTAACAGGTTTATCCGAAGACACATACTTATCAATTTGCCAAATGCTCAAGACAAGGAGAGAATACTGAAAGCAGCAAGAGAAAAGATATCCCTCACATACAAGGGAGCTTGATAAGATTAAGCACTGATTTCTCATCTGAAACATGGAGGTGAGAAGGCAGTGCTTTGACATAGTTAAGACGCTAAAAGAAAAAAAAATTGTCAAACAAGAATTCTGTGTCCAGCTATAGCATTTTGATATTATTTATAAATTCCAAAAAAGATATTTGATTATGTTTGTAAACTGGTCTGTTTTTCTGGTCACGATACCCTTTGATTGTATTTGATTCAGCTGAGATACCTTTGATTAAATTATGTTAAGATTAGTGCTTTGATTCAACCACATCATTAGGGCATGCAGGGTTGAGTCCCCACTCCCTTGTTGGGCTGATAAAATGAACTCTCACACAGAAGCAGATAACACAGAGAAGAACACAGAGGAAGAGATATAGCTCATTAGACATGGCAGTGGCCCCAGGAAAAGGAATAAGCTGAGAATTTACAGATAACTTTGTGAAGAGAACAGAGCAGCTGAGCCCAGAAAGAAATGAGCCCTGGGGATAGAGATGAACCTTATGAAGGGAATATGACTTTAAGAGGAAAACCATGGAAACTGAGATATAGAATTAAGACATCTCCTTGTGCCAAGAGAGGAACCCCACCCATGTATACAGAGAGGGTAATTTTGCCCCAGCAGTTGAAGAGGGAGGATATTCCAGTCCAAAGTTCAGGTAAAGTTTTGTGCCCCCAGACTACAGATAGGGTGGAACATATTGCCCAAATTTTGGGGATGGTGTGGCCATCACCCCAATGTTCCTGGAGGGTGAAATCTGGAACTCAGTTGCCAGTCAGATGTTTGATGAGTCTGGAACCAAGAAAACAGGCATTGGGAAAGCCTGTGGAAAGGGTGGGCCTTTATGAGGCCCCAAGTATGAGAAGAAGCCGTCATCTTGAGAATGATCCTCAGACTTTGAAATCTAATTATGTGTGCCCTGCAGGTTTATGGAACTGTAGGGGACCCATGACTCAAGTTGCACTCCCAGTTTCTCCGTATGATAATGAAAATGTTTATCCTTTATCTCTCCCTTTGAATATTGGAAGCAGATAAATTGTTTTGTAAGTTTCAGAGATCTACAGCCAGACAAGACTTTGCTTCAAGACAAACTGTATTTCATTAAACTGGTTGTGATATGATTTTGTACTTAGCATTGTTACTGATTTAAAGTTTTTTGGAGTATTGTAATATCTTTTTGGAATTCAGAGGATAGAGTATAGCAGTTTGCTATTATTTAAGAACTCTAAAAAAGATATTTGATTATGTTTGTAAACTGGTATGGTACTCTGGGCATTAACCCTTTGATTTTAGTTGATTCAACTGAGATGACCTTGATTAAATTTTGTAAGGATTAGTTCTTTGTTTCAAACACAGCATTAGGGCATACAGGCTTGAGTCCCCACACACTAGGTGGGCTGAAAACAGACTCTCACATGGAAATAGATAACACAGAGAAGAAGAACACAGAGTAAAGGAGACAGCATATTAGACACTGTGGCAGCCCCAGGAAGAGAGATGAGCCTGCTAGTCTACTGCTGACCTTGTGAAGAGAATGGAGCAGTTAAGTCTGGAAAGAAATCAGCCCTGGGGAAAGAGACGAGACATGCCAACCTACAGCGGAGATCAGAAGAAGCTGGGACCGTGGAGCATTAAGAGAAAGAAGGAAGGCTGAACCCTTGCAGATGTTGCCTGCCATCTTGCCTCAACACATGGCCAATGAATTTGGGTGAGAAAGTCCCTCTTATGGTACCTGGAGTTGGACTATTTAGAGCGTGTGACTGTAAGTTTCTATCCCAAATAAATACTCTTTAAAAAAGCCAACAGAGTTCTGGTACTTTGCATCAGCACCCCTTTGGCTGACTAATACACCAACATAAGAAGCATTCAAAAGGAAGGACAGTTCAAAATATTCACAGAAAAACAGATACTAAGAGAGATTGTCAACAAGACACCTGCCCTTCGAGAAATACTAAAGTGGGGGGTTTTACCCAAGGGGTCCATGGAAAGATTTCAGGAAGGCCATGAGCTAAAATTGAAAAGAATCAACTTATTTTCTTTATTTTCTTTGACCTCCATTGATGAATGTCAGAAAACTCTCTGCCACTAGATTCTGAGAAAGGATACATGGTTTTCACCTGACTGCTAAAGAGGCCTATGAAACAAAAAAGGTTAAGAACCCCTTTACAAAGGGAATTTTGAAAGGAAAAAAAAAAAACAGGAGGAAAAAGGGTGGAGGAGAGTGTAGGAAGGAAGATTATTGGTAAGAGTAATAAAAAAAAAAAGGAATACAAACAACATATATTAGGTTGGTGCAAAAATAATTGCAGTTTTGCATTATTGAAATTTTCCATTTGATATTGGAATACAATCTTAAATAAATGTGGCTATGTTACACATCATTTTAATGTGCGTTTTTCATTTCATGTTTTTTTGCTAATGGCTTATTATTTGCTATTTATTTTATATTTATTTAAACTATGGAAATGATGTTAGACAAAAATCAAATTTGAGTGATTTTCTTATTTGAGTTCAAAATGGGTCATAAAGCAGTGGCGACAACATGCAACATTAACAACACATTTGGCCAGGAACTGCTGATGAAAGTACAGTGCAGAGTTGGTTCAAAAAGTTTTGCAAAGGAGATGAGAGCCATGAAGATGAGGAGCATAGTGGCCGGCCATCAGAAGTTGACAATGACAAATTGAGAGCAATGATTGAAGCTGACCCTCTTAAAACTACATGAGAAGTTGCTGAAGACCTTCAACATTGACCATTCTATGGTCCTTCAGCATTTGAAGCAAATTGGAAAGGTGAAAAAGCTCGAAAAGTGGGTGCCTCATGAGCTGACCGAAAATATAAAAAATCATCATTTTTAAGTGTCATTTTCTTTACTCTACACAACAACAGTGAACCATTTATCAATTCAATTGTGATGTGTGACAAAAAGTGTATTTTATAAGACAACCAGCAATGACCAGCTCAGTGGATGGACCAAGAAGAAGTTACAAAGCACTTCCCAAAGCCAAACTTGCACCAAAAAAGGTCATGGTCACTGTTTGGTGGTCTGCATCAAAAGTTGAATAAATTGGGCCATGAGGTTTGGTTGAGGTTTTGCCTCATCCTTCATGTTCACCTGACATGTCGCCAATTGACTAACAGTTCTTCAAGAATCTTGACAACTTTTTGCAGGGAAAATGCTTCCACAACCAGCAGCGTGCAGAAAATGCTTTCCAAGAGTTTGTCAAATCCCAAAGCATGGATTTTTATGCTACAGGAATAAACAAACTTATTTTTCATTGACAAAAATGGGTTGATTGTAATGGATCCTATTTTGATTAATAAAGATGTGTTTGAGCCTAGTTATAATGATTTAAAATTCACTGCCCAAAACCGCAATTACTTTTCCACCCACCTAATATATAAACCTAAAGATACTATGGCTATTGTAATAACGCCTTAACAGTAATAACATTGAATACTAATGGGTTAAACTCTCCAATCAAGAGACACAGACTGGCAGAATGGATAAGCAAATATGACCCATCTATTTTCTGTCTAAAAGAAACACACCTTAGACCCAAGGATGCAAGTAGGTTGAAAGTGAATGGCTGGAAAATGATTTTACATGCAAATAATAGACAGAAAATGGCATAAGTAGCTATATTAATATCAGACAAAATAGACTTTAAATGCAAAACAATTGTTAGGAACAAAGAAGGACACTATATATTAATAAAAGGGGTAATCTATCAAGAAGGAAGAACAATCATAAACATTTATGCACCTAACCAGGGCACCTCAAAATAAATGTGGCAAACATTGAAAAAACTAAGTAGAGAAATAGATGCCTCTGCAATTATAGTGGGGGATTTTAATACACTATTATCACCATTAGAGAGGACATCTGGACAGAGGATCAATAAAAAAATAGAGACTTGAATAACACATTAGAGGATCTAGACCTAATAGACATACACAGAACATTAAACCCAAATGCACTGGGGTATAAATTATTCTTGAGTGCACATGAATCATTCACCAGGATAGAACATGTATTAGTCAGCCAAAGGGGCACTAATGTGAAATACCAGAAATGGGTTGGTCTTTATAAAGGATATTTATTTGGGGTAGAAGTCCACAGATACCAGGCCATAAAGCGTTAAGTTTCTTCTCTCACCAAAGTCCATTGCCACGTGTTGGAGCAAGACAGCTGCCGATGTTTGTCAGGGTTCAGGCTTCTTTTGTTCATCTCTTCCCGGCGCTGCATTTCTCGCCGGGCTCAGCTCCTCTGTTTCCACCACAAGATCAGCTGTAGACTATCAGGTGAACAGCTCACATGTCTACTCCTGGGGCCTTCTCTCCAACATCAAAACTCCAATATCAAAACTCCAACTTCAGAATTGCAACTCAAAAACTGCTCCCTCTGTCCTTTGCCTTGCCTTTTATATTCGATTCCCCCACCCACCAAGGGGTGGGGCTCAGCGATCTACTGACATGGTGCAGTTAACGCCCTAATCATAACTTAATTATGCCCAGATTAACAGATCAGTTTAGAAGCATAATCCAATTATATTTTTGGAATTCATAATTACATTAAATTGCCAAATGGCTACATTCCACCCTCTGAATTCCAAAAATACATTACAATATTCAAAAAAACTTAAATCAGTAACAATTCAAGTACAAAATCATATCATAATAAGTTTAAAGAAATATACTTTGTCTTCAGGCAAAATTCCATCTGCTGTAGACTCTGAAACTTACAAAACCATTTAACTGCTTCCAACACACCAATGGAAAGACAAAGGATAAACATTTTCAATATCATAAGGAGAAATTGGTATGTTAAACATAAGTCATGGAACCTTTACAGTTCATTAAACCTGCAGGGCATCCTCCATTTGATTTCAAAGTCTGAGAATCATTCTTAAGATGATGGTTTCTTCTCCTTGGGGCCGCATGGGAACCCACCCTTTCCACAGACTTGCCCAATGGCCACTTCTTGGTTCCACCCTCATCAAGCATCTGGGTGTCGACCAAGCTCCAGACCTCACCCTCCAAGAGTGTTGAGGAGATTGCAGCACCTTACCCAATATTTGGGTTAGAGTCTTAGCCCCCCCAGTACAGTGAGTGAAGACAACATTCCCCCTAACCTTTGGCATACAGGTTCAACCCTCTCAGAGCAATGGGTTGACCACCTGGTCTTCTCTAATCCATGGGGGACAGGAGCACCACGCTCACACCTATGGGGTGCTGACCTTAACTGCCCTAATATTTGAGGAATGTTCTCCATCCTCCCTGTACCCTGGGGCAGCAAAACTCTTCCTGAAAGTTGGGTGGCAACATTCACCCTCTTCAACTGCCGGGGAAAACTCACCCTTTCTGCACCTTGTGGCATCAAAACTTTCCCTGAACATCGGGTAGGAACATCCACCCTCTTCAACTGCAGGGGCAAACTCTCCTTCTGTGTACACATGGGTGGGGCTCCTCTCTTGGCCCAAGGAGATGTCTGAAGTTCAGACCTCTCCTTCCATGGTTTTCTTCTTAAAGCTGATTCTCCTTCAATCTCTCCTTTCCATGTCCTTTTTTATCCAAGCTGACAGTGGTTTTTTTCATACAGCTGTCTCAAAAACTTTGTTGGTTTAGCATGCAGGAAGCAGGGGCCCAAGCCATCAGACAGTAAGACTTTCCACAAGTCTTTCCTAGATAACTGCATATTCAATTCTGATTTGCAAGTTCCAAGTTTAGTAAAGACCTCAAATGGGGCCTTTTCATCTGGGAATTTGATTTCCAGAAACTTGGAAGTTCCGGAATCAGTTTCTGTTTTCTTTGTGCCCAAAATCTCAGTCCTTAGTGTATTTCACTCATCTAGTATTTTGCTATAAGCTGCAAGGAGAAGACAAGTCACATTCTCAGAGTTTTCCTTGGAAAGTTCTTCAGCTAAATGCTCTGGTTTGCCATTTTCAAATTCTGTGTTCCATATAACACCAGGAGTTAATCGTCTTAAGTTCTCTGCAACTTTAAACATGGATCACCTTTCCTCCAGCTTCCAATAATAGTTTCATCATTTACTTCTAAGGCATCATAGAAAGTCTCTTTAGGATCCCTAGTACTATCAACAGTCTCTTCAAAGTGATCTAGGCCTTCTCCATCAAGGATTTCACAATTCCTCCACTAAACGACCCTTACCCATTTATAAAACTGTTCCAATATTTTGGTATATGCAAAACCACTTCCCCACTCCTCGTTACCAAATTCTGTATTAGTCAGCCAAAGGGGTGCTAATGCAAAATACTAGAAATCGGTTGGTCTTTATAAAGGGTATTGATTTGGGGTAGAATTCCATAAATCCCAGGCCGTAAAGCGTTAAGTTTCTTCTTTCACAAAAGTCCATTAACACGTGTTGGAGCAGGACAGCTGCCGATGTTTGTCAGGGTTCAGGCTTCTTGGGTTCCTCTCTTCCCAGGGCTGCATTTCTTTCTGGGCTTATCTCCTCTGTTTCCACCACAAGGTCAGCTGTAGACTATCAGGTGAACGGCTCACTTGTCTTCTCCTGGGGTTTTCTCTCCAACATCAAAACTCCAACATCAAAACTCCAACTTCAGAACTGCAACTCAAAAACTGCTCCCTCTGTCCTTTGCCTTGCCTTTTATATTCGATTCCCCCACCCATCAAGGGGTGGGGTTCAACACCCTACTGATGTGGCCCAGTCGACACCCTAATCATAACTTAATCATGCCCAGATTAACAGATCAGTTTACAAACATGATCCAATTATATTTTTGGAATTCATAATTACATCAAATTGCCAAATGGCTACAGACCACATGCTGAATCAAAGAACAATACTCAAGGAATTTAGAAAAATTGAATTTATGCGAAGTAATTTCTCTGGCCACAATGGAATGAAGCTGAAAATGAGTAAGGGGCAGAGAACCATATTAGGCACAAAGAAATGAACGCTAAACAACCTCCTAGACAATCAGAGGGTCAAGGAGGTGTAATGAAATGAAAACACCAGAAAACAGAAAACAAACCTAGATGCTAAAATCCTCAACAAAATACTGCTAATCATATTCAACAACACATAAAACAAATTATCCGCCATGACAAAGTGGGTTTCATCCGTGGTATGCAGGGATGCCTCAATATAATAAAATCAATCAATGTAATACACCACATAAACAGATCAAAAGGAAAAAATCACATGATCATCTCTATAGAAACAGAAAAAGCATTTGACAAAATACAGCATCTTTTCCTGATAAAAATTCCTCAAAAGATAATAATAGAAGAAAACTTCCTCAACATGAAACAAGGTATATATGAAAAACCCACAGCTAATATCATATTCAAAGGTGAAATTCTAAAAGCTTTCCCTCTAATATCTGGAACAAGACAACGATGCCCACTTCCACCTCTCGTATTTAACATTGTGTATGAAGTACTTGCTCAAGCACTTAAGCAAGAAATGATATAAAAGGCTTCCAAATTGGAAAGGAAGACGTACAGTTTTACTATGTGTAGATGACATGATCCTATACATAGAAAGCTCTGAGAAATCCACAACAAAGATTCTAGAGCTAATAAATGAGTTCAGTAAAGTGGCAGGTTATAAGATCAATGTGCAAAAATCAGTAGCATTTCTCTACACCAATAATGGGGCATCTGAAGAGGAAATTAAGAAAAAAAAATCCATTTACAATAGCAACTAAAAGAATCAAATGCCTAGGAATAAATTTAACTAAAGATGTAAAGGAGGACTCCCAGGAAAATGGCAATGGAGTAGGTAGGCAAAGATTGACCCTCTCACCAAAAAAAGAGGAGAGAAGGCAGGTACCTAGATCTAAAGGAGGTGCTTTGGTTATCTATAGAACAGGAAGGTGCTTTGAGTCATCTAGGAGGTTACTGGAAAGATAAAGAAGAGCACCATGAGTTGCTCACCCCTGTTGCTGGAAACAGCACACATACCTGGCCCTCATGGTAAGTAGCCTCAGTGCCCCTTGCTCAATGCTGCCAAGGGACTGGGAGGGGGCGTTCCCTTGGAGGAAGTGGGGTCTTGCAGAGAATGGAGAGTGGTTTCTTTGTGTTGAGTTTGGCCACCTGAGCCACCTTTGAATTTTGGAAGGGAACCCACCTCTACTGGGAGTGGTAATGGTGGATCCCCGAAGGCTGGAGCTCTTGCCCAGCCCATGGGGAAAGAAAGCAATTATATAATTAGATTAGAGAGGGGGCAGGGACAGGCGCCTAATCAGCAGGACCCTAGGAAACTTTAGAAGTCTAAACATGCCTGGCAGAAAGGGGTCAGATAGCTCTCTGAAGACAGGTTACCCAAAGAGACAATTTAGCTTAGTGGAGGAATTCCTGCCTTAAGTGTTCCCTGATCTCTCTGTAAGACACTGTATAGAACTGCTTTAATTCTTCTTTAAAAATTATTAAATTATTTATTAAATAATCTGGCCCTGGAGATTTCTTTTCCTGAGTGTTTTATCTACTAATTCAAGTTCTGTAATGATATAGGAAAATATAAATTATTTATTTAACTTTGGTTGACTTTTGGTAGTTTGCACTTTTAAGGAATTATTTATTGTAAGTTGTTGAATTTATGGGTGCAAAGCTGTTCCTATTATTCTTTTATTGTCTTTTAATTTCTGGAAGATCTGTAGTCATAATATCATTTCATTTCTAATATTGGTGATTTGTATCTTTTCTTTTTTCTCTTTGCCAGTCTTTTTAAAAGTTTATGAGTTTTATTGATGTGGGAGGGAAACAGCCTGTTGTTTCATTGATGTTCTCCATTGTTTTCATGTTTTAAATGTCATTGAATTCGGTTTTAATTTCTTAGATATTTCTTTCTTTTTGCTGGCTCTTTGTTTATTTTGGTCTTCTTTTTTCTAGTATCCTGAAAATTGAAAATTACAGTATTGATTTGAGAGGTACTTCCTCTTTTTATAATATAAGAATTTAGTGCTGTAAATTTCTCACCCTATGTTGCTTTATCTGCATCCCTTAAATGTTGACATTTTGTGTTTTCATTTTCATTCCATTTTATGAATTTATTTATTACCTTTGGTAATTCCTCTTTGAAAAAATGGATTTTGAGAAATAAGTTGTGTATCTCCCGATTTTGGAGATTTTTCTGTTGTCTTTATGTTATTTATATCTTCTTTGATTCCATTATATTCAGAGAACATTTTCTGTGTGATTTCAGTTTAAAAAAATTATTGACATTTGTTATATAACCCACAATATTGTCTACCTTTGAGAATGGACATTTGAAAAGAGTGGATGTTCTGCTATTTTGTGGCAGGCAGTTTATTTTATAAATGCTAGTCACATCCTATTGACCGATAGTGTTACCACTCGTTTTCTCTATTAGTGTTCTGTCAGTTCCTAACAGTGGATTGCTGAAATCCCCAAATATATCTGCATATTTATCTGTTTCTCCTTTTAAGTGTGTCAGTTTTGCTTCACTTATTTAAAGCTTTTTGACTTGGTAAATACATATTTAGGAATGTTAATATTTTGTCATCACATTATCCTTTCATCATTTAATGTTCCTTCTTGTCTAGTAGTTTTCTTTGCTCTGAAAATGTAGCTATATTAATATCTGTTATTAATATAGACACT
>JAQZBX010077062.1:0-14337 GCA_029593785.1 Cabassous unicinctus | reverse complement strand
CCTTTCATGGTTTTTGAAAATTGGCTCTGCATTGGCTGGTGTTCTCCTTCAGAGTTTAGCCCTCCTGTCAAAAAGATCACCCCAATGCAAAAGGCTCTTTTCTTAGCCTGGATCTTGCCCTGAGCTTGTGCTCACTCATGTCCTTAGGAATTCCCCATTTATAGGAATCCAAATGTTCTCTGTACTCCTTTTGAATTAGACTTCCCTCCTGTCAGATGCTCTACTCTATGTTTTAAAGCTAGTAATCCTTTGCCCCAAGGCACTCTGAATTAATTGTTTCTTATACTGCTCCAGTTGTCTTTCTGCTTCTGCCTGGAGGGCAAGTTTTAGTAAGGCCAGTGAGAGAGGAGTTTCTTGGTTTTGTCTTTCAGGCGCTGTCAGTTGATAGATTGGCACCAACGTACAGGCGCCCCAGTATGCACATAGGGGTTACTCTGCTCTCTCCAGAACAGGGCCAGGGACCCACAATGGGAGTGTAGGCTAGCTCCACTCTGTACTAGGATGGGGTGAGGAAGGGCTATCAAGAACTCTATGAGCCTCTCTACAGTTTTTTTTATTTTATTTTTAATTTTTTTAAATTTTTTAGGAGGTACTGGGAATTGAACCAAGTCCTCATTAATAGGAAGCAGGCACTCAACCACTGAGCTACATCTCCTCCCCCCTCTCCTACAGTTTTTAAAGCTGCATTTTCTTTATTTGGCACTGGCCAAATTCCTTCAATGCTGTGACTCTTTTCCAGAGTTCTGGGGAAGATGGTTCTACCAGTTTTTGCTAGTTCAAAGATTCTTTGGGGAACAGCACTCTGAAGCATCTTACCCCACCATCTTAGACAATACCATCTTAAACAATAAGAGGTCAAGTAGTTTATTTTTTGTTCAAAAAAACCTTATTCTGAAGACACGTTTATCATGGTTGGTACTAGTCTAGATGAGCAACAAAACTCAACAATGGACTTTGCCTATCGGTATGGATTCCAAGAGCAGAAAAAAAGTAGGAAAAGAGTAGAGGTAATAGCATGTTACAGACACCCACAGCTGAAATTGAAAATACATATAAAGTTAGGTGTAGTATTTGAGTGTGTCTTAGAAGCCTTTTGTTGAGTTGGAGCCCATGTATTAAACCAGGTGAGCACTCTTGACTGGAGTCAAATGAGGCAGATAAAAGCAGAGGGGTAAAGAAAGGAGGGCAAACAGATGTCACTTCATTAATTCTTAAGACCTTTTTATGTGAGGTTTACTTCAATTGGCACTGTATATTCAGTAGTGAGAAAAAATATTGTCTCTGAATCAGTCTTACAAGAAACAGAATTTATACTCATAATGAGAAATTTGAGGAGTGTTTACTAAATGAACTATTTGCATAGGTTTGGACAGGGTCTAATGAAACCAAGAAGGGACAGTGCTGTACTCCAAATCCAGTAACAGTGGGAAAAGCTTACCACATCTCATCTACAAGAAGCAAGTACACAAGAGGGCTATTTGACTGGAAGTGTGACATTAGGTAGAAATATTAATTCAAACCAAGATGACCCAGCATAACCATAATAAATATCTCCATTTCACTCTCTTCCTGTCATCTGGTCTACTGCCAATACCTTCTTTTGGTTACAACTGACTATAAGGAGAGGACAAGGTGACCTATTCATGTAGTCCATTTGTGTCAGCTTTTTGGGGCAGAGAGAAGGGTGGACAGGGGTGGACAGGATATGGAGTAGGGGGAGAGGATGAAAGATAATCAGCAGAGTTTCTCTCCTCATGAAACATTCTTTTTAAAGCAGTGTACTCAATCAGGGGTGGTTTTGTCCCCTCAGAGAACATTTGGCAATGTCTGGTGACATTTTTTATTGTCACAATTTTAGGGGGTGGGGGTGGCATTCCAGGGATGCTGCTCAATATAATACAATGTGCCCCTTCTTCCCCAAAAAAAGATTTATCTAGCACAATCATTAGTAGTACACGGTTGAAAAACCCTATTTTCATGCCAGAAAAAAATGTGTCAAACAATCACACACATGAATGTAAAAGAATAAACTATACAGTGTCCTGTGAAAGAAAGCAATGTGTCCCTGGAAAAGGGCAGTGTCAGAGAAGTCTTCTGTGAAGGTAGCATAATTAAACTAAAACTTAAGGATGTATCAGAGATAAGTGACAGAAGAAGAGGATGGTAAGACTAATCCAGGTAGAGGAAACACCACATGCAACCACCTAAGGCAAGGAGAATGGTGGCACCTTCAAGAGAAAGAAGGAGTGTTTGTGGGGCTAGAGTGCAGAGAGCAAAGGAGAGTGCAGTACAAGACAACCCTGGCTTCCTAAGCAGTGGCCAGATCTTGCAGGGGATGGTGGACCATTAAAGAGTTCTGTGTTTGAGCACACACAGTGGCAGTCAAGGCAGCAGGAGCCAAGCAGAAATATCTTAGTATCTCAAGAAATCTGCCGCTGCTCCCAAGAAGCAATACAGTACAGTGATTAAAAATACATCCTCTTTGGAGTCAAATTCCTTGAGCATAAATCCAGGCTGCCGTTATTAGCTGCGTGACTGTAAGTTAAACTTTCTGAGCCCTGTTTCCTCATCTATAAAATAGGACTAATAATAGTATATGCGGGGGCAGATTTGGCTTAAATGGTTGGGTGTCTGTCTGCCATATGGAAGGACCTGTGTTTGATCCCCAGGACCTCCTGGTAAAATAAAAATAAAAAAATAGAAGGTGCCTGCACCGCCAGGCTCCACTGAGCCATGCAGCAAGATGATGTCATAACAGGAGTGAGACACAGGGGAGAGCCAGGACTTGATGCACTGAAAAACCAGGAACTGAGGTGGCACAGGTGGCAGAACCTCTCTCTCCCATGTTGGAGGTCCCCAGGATCGAATCTCAGTGAAGACTGGAGGAGAAGGATGAGAAGAGAGGGTAGGAAATGGACATAGAGAATTGCCCAGCGAATGGACACAAAACAGAACACGGGGGTGGGGGTGGAGGGAGGGGGTTAAAATGGATAAAGTAAATAAATAAATAAAATAAATCTTTAAAAAAATAGTGTCTGTCTCATAGTGTTAAGAGAAAATAAGATGAACTAAAAATAGAGTTTAGGGCAGTGCCTGGCACATAGCAAGAATTTAGTAAATAATAATAACTATTTTTTATTTTTGTTTTAGAGCAGAGGTTAGAAAATTATTACCAATCAAAGTCAGCAGCTGCCTCTTTTTGCAGACAGTTTTATTGGAAAGTGGCCATTCCATTTGCTTGCCTATCATCTACGGCTGTTCTCACATTACAAAAGCAGGGTCAAGTAGTTGCAACAGAGACTGTGGTTCACAAGGTTGAAAATATTTACCATCTGGCCCTTTATAGCATAAGTTCACAGACCCTTGGTCTAGAGGGTTTAAGCACTATTTTCCCCATGGACTGTACCCACCAACAGTCTTTCTGATGACCTTGAAGCAACTGTCTTTAGATATTCTGAGTTCTTATGTCTTTCTTAATATGCCCTTAACCTTTAGTCTAAACTTCTGCCACTTTGTTCCAAACTAGTTGTCAGTATTTCTCCTCTCTTATAGAACACTTAAAGAGCTCTCATCTACTAACTCCTCCAATTCTTGGTTAAAACTCATTCATCTTGTGACTCTGCCGTGGTTATTTACACCTGAGATTCTGTAATCTTTGGCTTTGTCCTTTAGGGCTTGGCCTGTGGGTGCCATCCCTCTCCCAGGTGAAGCCAGCTAGACCCACGCCATTCGCCCAGACACAAGTCCTCACTCTGGAGGACTGAACTGAAAGCTGCGTCCACAGTTACAGAGGACTTACAATGTGCCGGGCATTATTCTAAACATATTAAATGGATGATCTCATTTCATTCCCCCTTTGATAAGGTAGGAATCTCAGGGATCAAGAGCTGAAGTGCCTTGTCCAAGGGCTCCCTGATGGTCAGCAGCCTGACCTGTCCAGTCCAGCTGCAGGGCCTGCTCATAACCACCTCTTCGTGGCAATGGATGACCATCACTGTAGACACATGTCCCTGAACCAGGGCCTCCACATGATCTGAAGAACAAAAGGAGACAATGAGACGGGAAAAGTAATAAGCGCTTGTGACTGCAAAGAAAGCGCCTGTTCCCTGGAAGCTTAAATCGTCACATACGTAGTAGTCTCCAGATATCCAGGAAATCTATCAAGGCCACAGACCAAAGGAAGGAACACAAGAAGGCCCTCGAAATGGAGGCAAAAATTAGCCTAAGCAAGAGAGATTTTTTACAAGCTTTCCAGAAAAATTCCCAAGGGTAGCTAGCTGGGAGCCCAGAATTTGGAGGATGGAAATGCAGCTACTGGATTGGGATGTGCGCACGTGCACACACGTTTTGGGGTTGCAGACAGCAGGCAGTACAACTTCTAATATCTCCCATGAACCGTGATGAAGTTGATGGTGTACAGATTTTTCATTTCTGCTGGAGAACCGTTCACATATATTGCTCTGTGCAGAGAAACTCATTTGAACTAGTCAAATAGAGGAAAATGAATCTTCCCACTTCTGCTTCCCTGTTGTGCCTATTAATGGTGATTTGTAGAAGTTTATTCCACATGCTGCTTAGAAATACCATTAGCACTTACTTGCAGTTTACCTTCCCAGGACCAGGAAAGCCTGGTAACAGGTCTCTTCAGACCTGAAGATCAGGGTGATTAATTTTCAGAATTTATGCTATTATCATCCTATCACTCTGGTAAACCTTTAAAGGTTTTTGTCGAGATGATGACTCTCCAGGCCCCAGCCAAGCCAACTTGGCAGGTTTAATCCAAGCACAACTGATCAATAAACTGAGGTCTGTTTATCCAGGATTTCACTAGGCACAATGGGAAGATAAAGTACATCACGTGGCCCTTCTTCAAGGCTTTGACAATATACTCGGTGATGAGATACCTCTAAAATAAGAGAGACCTCTTAGGTGTGAATCAGAATGATACAGAATATAAAAACAGTACGTGTCTCGAGGAGAGAATTAGAGAATACAAGTTTATTTCTAATATTTGGAGACGTTTTAATTTTAAATAGCAAGCAGTTGTAGAGAAAAGGTGACTCAGGAAATAGGAATGTGAATTGAATTTGGTGAGTGATGGGGGGATAGCTGTTATTATAGTAATGAACCAATATACATTTTCCTCAGACGGCAATTAAAGACTTCCGAGTCTTCCACTACTGATCTTATTAACTATAACTGGCTTTTGGCCTTTTATTGATTCAAGTTATTTATTTATTTGATTTTGGTGTTGGAATTGCCTTATCTTATTGTTTTATAGTCTTGTGTTCTAGCTGGATCTTTTAAAAAGTTAAATTCCAGCCTTGGCTGCGATTTTACTTAAGCAGGCTGTGTCAGGCTCAAAGCCATGAACCTCCAGGGACATCCGATTCTATCAAGTTGTCAGAGGAGAGTAGGAAGCTGTAAAACCACCTGTTAAGAAAAGGGCAAGTTAAGCCTTAAAATGAGCATGACAGCAAACACTTTATTGGAGAAGATGCGCCAAGAAAGGCTGCAATGGCTGTTCCCCCTCCCCCTGCCACCGAGATGGCTCCCTTGTCTGTTTGCTCATTGTTTTTGCTCATTTTTTTGCTCATTGTTTGCACATTGTCTCCTTGTTGTCTGTTTGTTTTTTCTTTAGGAGGTACCAGGAACTGAACCTGGGACCTCCCATGTGGGATGTGGGTTCTCAACTGCTCGAGCCCCATCCATTCCCTGCTCATTTTTGGTTTTGCTCGTTGTCTGCTCATTGTCTACTCACTCTTTTTTCTTGTTGTCTGCTCATTGTTTTTTGCTCATTGTTTGTTTGTCTTCTTTAGCAAGCACCAGGAACTGAACCTGGTTTGTACTTGAGCCACATCCGTTACCCTGCAGTGGTTTTTTGCCTCATGACATGGTAAATTGTAGGCTCTGTTGCTTCCACCAGGCCTCCAGAGCTGAGCAAACTGGTATACATGGAACCTCTTAGATAAAAGACTCTTTGTGTTACTTATTCTCTTCAATGTACCAGGAACCCCTAGAAGATTCTTGAAATACTTCCTATTTTTCAGTCTAGAAGGAAACCAATAAAAACAAATTCCCCATTGCAGAATCTTATATATTTATATACTCAAAAATAAGAACTAAATGTTTCCCTACATATAAATAAATATTATGATGATCCGATACATTTTTAATGGAAAAACCTTCTGAAATAGATTTACTTTTAAAAGATAGACAGTTAAAACATTGACTTATGTTTGTAATCAACTTTAAATAATATAATCACACTTTACACTGCAAAAATTACTATTTTTTTAATTATTAAAAGCAATTAAACACTGAGCCAGGCAGAAAAATTGATAAATATTACTAGCAAAATATTTCTTAGGGTCAAAAATATCCTAATGTCAAAAAAATTAAAAACAGTTGTAACACATATGATTATATTTAGTTTAATTTCCTTATAATTTAAAGAGATATTATAAATCAATAAGGAAACAATAAATAATCCTATAGAAAAAAAGGGCAAAGGACACAAGAAAGTAGTCTGAGAAACAAAACAAAGCAAAACAAAACAAAACAAATAGCTTAGAAGCATATAGACAGGTGCTCAATTTCACCCAGTTTAGTATTTAAAATGTAAAACAACCAAGAAATACCATTTTCTCTTTTCCAGTGGCCAAAAAAATTTGGTCAGACACAGTGTTGGTGAAGATGTGAAGAAATGAATAATTTCAAAGACTATTAAAAGGAATGTACATTGGGACAACTTCTTTGAAGCACAATTTAAAATATCTTTCAAATTTTTAAATTCATATGCCATTTGGCCTCCAATTCCATTTTTAGGCATCTACCTTATGGACATGAGTAACATGTGTATTGAATACAAAGATATATGGCCATTGTTATTAGTAGTAAGAGGCCAGAAATATTCTAAAATGCCCACATATAAGGAACTGGTAGAATAAATTCTGATGCATTTGTAAAATAGATTATCCTGATAGTCATTTTTCAAATGGGACACTTCCATATGTCTCACAGAGACACAGGATTCTCTCTAAGAGTTATTGTTAAGAGCTGAAAAGCAAATTGTAGGAGAAGAGTAACACAGTACACAATAATCTGCATAAAAAATACCAGAAAAAATGTATAAGGACCATTAACAATGGCTGCCTCTGAGATTGTGTGGAATGGAAGTGAGAATTATTTTTGCTGTTTATCTGTTTTACTAATTTGCATGAACATTTATTACTTTAAATAATAAAAACCTACTTAAGAATAAAGTGTACCATAGCAGCATGGATGTCTGAGCTCTATAGGCATTTTTGGTTAATATCCCTCTAAGAGAAGTAGGAAAAACACTTAGCTTAAAGACACAAAAAGGAAAGTACAGAAAAAATGTATAGATGAGCATCACATCCAGGATGCAAGTTGCTTTCAAATTCAGACATATAGAGAGCTTCACAAATATCTCCAGGCAGACAATCAATATGTTCACCCATCTCACTAGCTAATTCACTTTTTGTGTGAATCATGCCAGTTCATCACATTGGGTTAAAAGACTGCATTTATAGCTAAAGGATTAGTTGAAATACTCCTAAAAATCTTTGTGACTCTAAGAGGCAGGTATATGAAATTCTCTCCCTTATTGCCAAATGTTATTTAAAACAAATTTTTTTAAGCCTAGATTTATATAGGTGTCTAATAATTTGCTCAGCTGTCATCTATAACAACGTGTTTTCTTTTCTTCACTGTAATGTTACATAGCTATTTGTTAACATTTTTTAATGCAGGCTTAGCATATGGTAGGTACTTGATTTACTTGACATTTTGCTTAAGCTGTTTAAATGAACATTTAAATGTTTAAATGTTTATTTAAATGTTTAAATATATTAAAGGTTGGTGGTTGTTTTTCTGAAGTAGCACTAATTCACGGGAGTTGTAACATCCCCGTGGCTTCATGGTTTCTGCTTTCCTACTCACTGAGTTTTCCGTTGAGATCATAAGAACAAGCATTTTATTGACAGTCCCTGCATGTATACAGGAAATACTCATGGCTAGTGGGCTTCTAAAGGTTTTAAATGAGATGCATTTTGAATGCACCCAGGAGAACTTTTGAAGGCTGCATATCTCCCACTTGTTTTCCTTTCAGTGTCAACTTGTAAATTAACTTCTTACATTCTGTTCTAGAGACTTCTAATGCTTTCTTCTTGTTCTCTTTCTTTCCTGTTATTTCTCTTCTTCCATTGGTTTCCAGTTTATAATGAAAATATAGTGAGTCCAAATTCTGCTTTCTTTTCTGTTTTTGAATAAGGGAAATAAAAGCCAAAGAGTTTGGATTTTCTACTCTAGGGTCCTCTTCTCTTATAGAATAAGACTCACGTTTTATTCATAACTCCCTCTCATTCTCTCTCTTATTCACACTTAAGATGGACTTCATGGAACAGTAATGTAAGTGCATAAGGAGTATTTTTAAACACTCTCCCTTTTGGAATCCTATATCCGTGTCAATAAGGGATACTGACTACTTAGCATTCTTTGTCCAAAAACCTAAGATATACAATTTAGCACCTATTTTCACAAAAAGAGAAAACCACTGTTCCTGTATGAAGCAACTAAAAACTAATATGCTGATTTGAAAATAGAGTTCTGGCTCCAACAAAAATTATGAAAAATAAAGGAATATATTGAAAGCAAAAAGAGGTTTCATTGTACGAACACACCTGGGAACGTATGATATGATTATTTTTTCCTTTTATATCATCACTTTTAAGTGTAGGTAAGATTCATGCATAGTTTTTGTGATTGCAGTGGAAATGAATGAGAAACAGGTGTTGGGGTGTGTAATGAGCATGGGTCAAATAAATAGCATTTCTTTTCACAATTAGGGCTTTGTCTGGCAATCTCAGAAAAGAGGCCAAATATTGAATCTTCTTTGAATAAATATTTCTCTCATCGCAAGAAGTAGCCAGGTAAACAGTCATGAGGCACTGTCCTAACAGAATCAGAAAGACTGTGTGAGCACAACCCCCTTTCCCCCCTGAATTCATTGTGTGAGATTCTCTAGTGTTCTCAATCTACTGGTTTTTCATGAGCACACAAATTGAAATATGAAATGAAATAAAATTAAATTAAATAAAAATCCACCAGGAAAGAAAGAACCACAGCAATCATTTTCTTTGGGCTTAGAAAAAAGGTGAATTTTACTTTTTCAGCTTCTTAATCTCTTGTCTAACACTAATTTGGCCACTTGTGCTTTGGAATTCAGATTTTATTTTCAGATTTTACAAAGGTAAAATGGTGCATACATACCTATCTTATATTATGTAACATTTTCAGTGAGGTCTGGAGCAGCTCCCCTTAACCAAACATGTTAAGATTTCTATAGTGAAACATATATTCATACCAAGGGGAATAAATAAGGATTCCAATAGGCTCATATCCATTTAATTTAGGTATTGCCACTAAGTTCACATGTGGCTAATTTTAAAAAGAAAAAAATTGATTTTCAGAGTTTCTGTATTTTGCAATTGTGGATAAGGGCTAATGGACTTTTATTAAACTGGTACTACACAGCATGGAAGCTCATGTAAAATCCTTTTCAATGGCATTGGCAAAGTTAATTACTCAGCCTTTATTTACTGTGACTTAGAAAAACAAAGTTGATAATTAATTACAATTCAAGAAGAACACAATGAATCAGAGGTGTTGGCACCAAGCATTTAAGCACACCACGCTGGGAGGATTCTCTATTCTAGAAGCTGGGGAAACCTGTGGGGTTGAAAAGCTGTATTGGCTGGTTTGCACTTGACACCACTTTTGTGCTTCTCATTATATTTTTGAGCTTTAATTGATGTAGATGCACTTTGACTTTGAAGGTTAAGGTGTATATAGAATACAGGTAGTTATGTAGCCATTAGCCATTAGTGATCTTTATCTCGAGTTGCTGTCCACCTGAACTTTTTAGAAACTATCACTGGTTTATAATGGAGGCTGTTTAAATGATATGTTGAATTTAACGTTCCTGGTGACCTGATTAAGTGGATCAGCTACATGACTGATTCTATTGATGACACAAAAATTCATTATTACTTGGCCAAAAAATTTTTAAAAAAGAGGATCTGGCTTAATAAATTTAAAATTTGTTAAAAGTTATATAGAGAGGTAAGTTGCTTGAAGACAGGAGAAAGGAGAAGACCTAACATGTCCAGACAGTTCTGTAAATCACACCCCTTATTTTCTCTTGATGGTTTGAATGTGTTGAATGTTGCCTTCTGATGGTGAAGCAACAATAACTGGACCTCAGTGGAAAGCCTTGCTCAGAACACAGGGTCACTTTAAGACTCAGTAGAAGCAGGAAACTTCCCAGGTTAAGAGTGCTTGGGAAGTCCCAATCTGCCCAAGAGCAACTGAGATTAATGAACCTTGTCAATGAAACCCATCTCCCCCCCTCCCCCCACAGCCTTCAGCTCTCACATAGATGCACCTGACATGCAAAGCTATTGTCCTTAGACCTTCTTTTAGAGTTTCCTGGCAAACACAAATCATTCCTGACTATTCAACCCTGCTGCTTTGTTTCTGTGTAATTGTACAACTCCTGTCTCCCGCACTCTTCCTCCCAAGTTGGCTTGATCTGGTTACAGGGTATTTGGTATCTTCAAGCTCTTTTCTGTGTAAGCCAAAGCTTTAGTGTCCCTGCTTGTCATCAAAGTCTTCCTCATCCTTTCCAAATTCCCGATTAATTCCCATATTTAACCAAAACCAACTAGACCCCAGGTAGATTCAACCCCATCTGGAGCCACCTCAAAAAGAAGCAGGTAAAGCATAGTAAACTGAACTCTCAATAGAAGGCATAAACTGTTGGTAAAAGGTCTCGCTTTTACACTTACCAATTGTTTAATTTTGGGTAAGCTACATTACTTCTCTGGAGTTAAGATTACTGAGATAATTGAATTAAATAAATCCTCCTTCAACTTTAAAAGCCTATGAGACTTCAAGTCTTATGTTTGGGGCTGACCCTGCCTTCCTAGCCTCATTGGCCTCTCAAACTAGGAAGTAACAAAAAAACAAAACAAAACAAAAGCAAGCCAGGACTTCCTGAATGTATCCCTCCCCTATCAGGTTATTATCTACTCACTCTACCATGTTAGCTATTGGCCCAGCCTTCCTTGGCCTCTCCAACCAGACTAAGTGAAGATTGTTTGTACATGTGCTCCACACTGAACGACAGTAGACAAGGGATTAAATGACTGTTTTTCCTAAGCCAGAAGCATGGAAAATAATGTTTACTTGTTTCAGGTTTACATTTGAGAATTGGTCAAAAGCATCACTTATTGGGCAAAACCATAACTCAATGGGAAACCACATTTATTTAAACGTTCTCTAAAAACATTCTTTTGCCTCTCTGTTCGTAATAGCACAATTTTACTTCTTTGATTCTTCCTGCTAATTACTTGCACTTAGTGGGCATAGCTTTAAAAAGAAAAAGGGGAAGAGAGAAAAAAACACTTGCAAAATAGACTTTGTTCTCTGGAACTTCATTAAAAACCAAAATATTGGTAATTTAACAATATTTACTAATATAATTTTTGAGTAAATTATGGAATTTAAGCAAAAAGGATAGATATTATTGATGTAATTTAGCCTCCAGTGCCAGTAGCAGCTGTGATTTTTATATAAAGTTAGTGGCGCTGTCATCCAAGATATTTATCCTTATAGTATTTGTTAACCAAAGATAATATCCACTCTGAGAGAATTTAGGAAAGGAGAGATCCCATCTGATATATGTCCTCCAGGAAGAACCAACTGAACATGAGGTACAAAGAAGCCTTAAAACAAAGTAAAGGAAAATAATCATGGTCAACAGCATTTGAATTTAAATAAAGTCAGATGCAACTCTTAATATTTGCATAATTAGTCTCAAATCAGACAGGGCAGCCCTTAGCAACTTAGAATCAGGGACAAAGCAGAAATTATGATTTGGCAATTGCTTGAACATGTTGAGATAGGGAATTTGTGCTTAGGGAGAAATAACCCACAGGATTTAGTGTTTAGACTCATGACCTTTGGAAGGTTCATTAATATCTCCAGTGCTGCATTTTTCAGCCAACGAAATGGGATATTTGCCAGCTACCCACATGAAGTTCGTAATATGAATGCAAGTAGATCTTTTAGAAATATATATAAAAAAAATAAGTTCCAAAGCCATGTTTGCTTCATTTAAATTCCTTTATTGCTGATTTAAAAATAATAAAAGTGGTTTGTGCTCATTATAGACAATTTGGAAAGTAAATGTGATAGCTCTATCCCAGGACTTATATTTATAAGAATGTCTCAAGTCTAAATGGGCCGCAAAACTTTTACCTTTTTGATGAAAGGAAATCCAGTTTTCCCCAGGACTTCTTTCCTGAATAATTCTCTGTAGGGTATCTCTCATGGAGTAGAAAGAGGGTTTTATTCAACAGCTTGCTATCCCACTGCTCTGGCGTCTAGTGATCCATTGTCTTGCTCTCCTTCTGCTCCCAGGACTACCACCTCTTGGCTGTCCACAGACCAGGTCATCTTCCTTTGTGTTCCTATTCCTCTCCTCATGTCAGTACCTTCATAGGGTTTTCTGCTTCTTCTGGAGGTTTTTTTTCTTTTTAATTAAAATTGCAGATTCTCCTTCCTATCATACCTAGAGAAGCCAAGGTTTTGGAGGTCTGAGGCTTGGGGGGATGGTTGCTTAATGTTTGGCGCAGTTTCATCCTCACCATGTTTTTCTATCAGCAACTCCACCTTCTTTCCTCCTCCCACAGCCTGTTGGGTGGCAGCCTGGCCCATTGTGACAGTCAGGGTTCTCGACAGAAACAGAACTATTAATCTAATGGATACACACACATAAATATTCATGTCTCTGCATGTATCCATTTCTCTCCTGCACTTGGGTTTTTACTTAGGTCTCACACTCCAACTATTTGGAAATAAGATCGGTAGGGATTGGTGAAGTGTTGTATTTACCTGCAGGCCAAAAGATAATATCTTCCCAAGATTATGAGCAGTTCAGAGACAGGTAGCCTCATATAGATGAGATGAGCTAAAGGAATTTTGCCTTGGAAAGATTAACTCTGAGGAAACTGTCTTTGTTCAGATGGCTACTGTGAAAATCTGAAGATCGAGATGACTGCTACTTCTTGAGGGTTAAAGAGGAGAATCAGTCTGGCTGATGCTGTCACTTGCCCAATTGGGCTGGGTCCTGGCAGCAGGCAGAAAACCAGAAAATGAAACCAATTCTTTTTAGAAGATGGGATTTCATTTATTAACAGGTAGTGGGGTTTTGCAAGTTCATGAATACATCTTAAGCCAAGTATTAGTAAGGCTGCCTTTATAACTGATATAAATTTGAAAAATAGTTTAGTGTCATTTTTGTTCATTATTTTCCCTATCCTTTGCCCCTCTGACCTAATTCCACCACTTTCACCATGCCTGGGAGTTAGGCCTGCTTTCCTACTAGCTGAGGAAATGAGCCAATAACTGCTAAGTGATCATTCTCACCAGGACAGCATTTTCAGGCTGGGAGAAGTGGTTGAAATTTATAGTAATAGTATGTCTTTAGAGAGCATCTTTCTCTTAGGAGCTTGTATTTTACAAGCATTCAGCTTGATTCTCCCCAGGACCCAGGAGAGACCCCTAACCATGATGACATATGCAAAAGCCTATAAACCTTAATGATAGGGACCCATGTTTTCCTAGGAAGAAAAACATTTGCCTTGAGTGTAGCCTTTCAGCTTGATGCAAAGTTCTGCTGAGAGGCTCCTCTGCCTTTGCCTGACTGCCTCCCCCCACACCCTAATGGTGGAACCCTGTGGGGCTGAGTGGATTTCCCTTTCCAAAATAGTAGAGGGAACGTGCTGCTCATCATTCTTCTAACAAGGGAAATATCACTGCAGGGGGCAGGCTTCAACAGTTCAGTTCACCAATGTATTGAAAGAATACTTTGGGTCGGGCCTTTGTGACAAACATGGTCTCTGGACTGGCTTGGATTCTAAGACATGGTTTCCAAACCTGTGCCACACAGCAGTGCCAGGCAGGCTGCATTGGAATTGTCTGGTGGGGAGTGGGGGGTGCTTTAATAGAGATTGCAGATTTCTGCCTCTGGGGAGTCTCACCTATTAGGTTGCAGGTGGGTGGGTTTCAGGATTCTTCCTTTTTTTTTTTTGAGGTACTGGGGGCCAGAGTTTGAAACCAGAACCTTGTATTTGGGGAGCCGGGGCTCAACCACTGAGTCACATTGGCTTTCCTGAGTTGGTTTTCTTGTTTGTTTTGCTTTTTGTTCATTTTTGTTGTTTTTTTCAGGAAGCATTGGGAACTGAACCC
>JAQZBX010077061.1:0-14334 GCA_029593785.1 Cabassous unicinctus | reverse complement strand
TTATGGTGTAAGGTGCTCTATTTTGAATTAGAAAGACCTGGATTTGAATCCTCACTGGATTACTTTTAAACTCTTTGACATTAGCCTTAGTAATTTTGCTTTTCTAAGTCTAGTTTCTCATTTGTAAAAGAGAGATAAAAAATAATCTACTTCATTTGGTTTTATTGTGATGCTTGAATGAAATGATAGCACGTCAAGTGTCACCATGAATAGCTCATAGCAGGTACTCAATAAACTTTAGTTCCCACCTGACTGTCATCATCAATATTATAAAGTATTTATTAAAGTCTCATAATATATAACTCTGTGCTTAAGATTTAATGATTTCTGAGCCTTGAATCATGAAAGAACAAGCAAAACAAAATAAACAAAACCTTCAATGGAACAACACTTACAGAAAAAAGAGACCTATCATCTCACCTCAGCTACTCCACAGTCATTAGATCTTCTCATTTTTATTTTATATTCAGCAGAAGGATGGGAAGAATCTTTGGCACTTTGTGAGACACTGTAGTATAGAGGAAGGTGAAAAGGATCATGAAGTTCATGAGGACAGGGGATGTGCAGTGCTAAGCCCCCAGGTCCTTAATGGGGTCATTAATAGTGATTTGTGCAGCATAAGCTCTTTATAAACATTTGTTGGAAGAATCATCTAATCCCACTCCCCCCATTGTGGAGCTATGAAAGCACAGGATAAGAGAAATAATAACAATAATAAATTAGATATCATTATTGAGCTTACTCTGTGTTTATATGCGCACTCGTAAGAGTGCATTTTCCTAACTGTTTTATTTCACCTATTTAACAATTTTTGGCAAGCAAGATAGGCGGGCATCACTATGCCCATCTTGCAAATGAAGAACTCAGGCCAAGGGAGTTAGCATGTAATTGGATATAAAACCAAACCTGTTTTACTGTGGAAACATAATGATTTAATTGTTCTCCTCCTCCGTACTCTGTCCCCCTCCCTCCCCAAGTCACAACAATCCCATTAAAAAAACTTTAACCAAAGTAAGGCAACTTTTTCTCTTCAAGTGTTTAAAAACTCATTTTGCCTGGATTTCAGTGCCAATGATTTGGGCTCTAGTTTTAATGGGCCAGCAAAATCATTGTAAAGGAAATGAGGAGAGAATAGGGTTTCATGTGTGAAAAGATAAAAAGCATGTAGCACAAGCAGCCCTGGCCCCTCAGATTTTGCCATGGCCTTCCATGAAGGTCACTGCAGGCAGTTCCCTCCCACCTCCATAGCAAGCCTCCTGGTCTCTTGCCTTTTATTTTCAGTATACTTCACCAACAAATTAAACAAGCAGAGGTGACTTAACTTCCCAAGGGCAGCCCTCGCCCAGTGAAGGATGGCTGTTAGAGGATAAGTATACCAGCTTTCTTGCTCTTTGAGATGTGTTCCATGCCTTCTCCTAGGTGTTCCCTACCCAGATGGAACACCGGACACCCACAGCTCCTTTACTGACTTTCTTCCCTTCTCTGTCTCACTCCCCTACTCCCTCAATGTGCTTTCTGGAATCATTTTCCAAATACACTGTTTGTGACCAAAGCCTTGTTTCAAGGGAACCAGTCAAGACAGAGGGTACAGGACCAGAACCAGTAGGACAGAGAAGAAAGAGCAGAGGGGAATTAGTAGATGGTGACATGGACTACAGAAAGGCATGCTGTTAGATTGCCCAGGATGGGTCAGAGACTTCAACAGTGGTCTTAGTTTGCCAGAGTGCTATGGCAAGTGCCACAAAACTGGTTGGCTTAGCCAACAGGAATTTATTGGCTCACAGTTGGGAGGCTGCAAGTCCAAAATCAAGCTATCACCAGCCATGATCTTCCCGGCATCTGTAGGTTCTGGTGCTGGCTTGCTGTCAATCCTTGGGGTTCTTTGGTTTATAGATGCTTCTCTGCCTCTGTCACATGGCTGTCTCTCTTCTTCTCTGGCTTCTACTGCTTCTGCTCAGTCATCTGTGTCTCTATCTAGATTTCCTTCCTTATATGTAAGGAAGGAAATCATACTTCCTTCCTTATATGTAAGGAAGGAAATTATACTCATATGTATTAAGGCCCATCCTGATTCATTCTGGCCTCATCTAAGGAGGATTTTTGAAGAGCCTATTCACAAACAAGTCCACAGCTTAACTAATAATAACATCTGCAAAGGTCCTATTTACAAATGGGTTCACAACCATAGGCCTGGGGGTTAGGACTTGAACTTATGGGGGACATGATTCAATCCCCAAAAGCAGTCAATTACCAGCCTTCCCAGGAGTAAGATGCTCCCAACACTTAATACTGATGTCTGTTGGTCTGTCTGTTTAGTCAGCAGGTAGGAAGGAGCTTTGTTCTTTATGTAAACATGAGTGAGGCTTCTATTTCATCTATGTCTCTCCCACAACATCCCATTACACCCAGGGATCCTGAATCCATCCTGAGGTGTAGGAGAAGAAATGGGGTATTTTCATAAGCTAACTGATCAAGCTTGAGAGTTCTCCACAAATGGTTCAGTAGTTAGTGAAATACCCTCATCACATATACATCTTGCCTTGTGTATTAGGATCAAAACTTGTATCCAGGACTTCTGTCTCTCAAGTCCAAAATGTCTCAGAATTCTGTCTCTACCATTTGCTAATAGTGTAAGCTTGGGCAAGTTATTTAACTTTTCTGTGCCTCAGCTTCCTCATCTGTAAATGTGGATAATAATAGCACCTACCTTATAGGGCTGTTATGCAGATACAATAAGTTAGCATCTTCAAAGCATTTTGAAACCGTGCTCGGCACATAGTA
Source organism: Cabassous unicinctus (assembly GCA_029593785.1). Taxonomy (NCBI): domain Eukaryota; kingdom Metazoa; phylum Chordata; class Mammalia; order Cingulata; family Chlamyphoridae; genus Cabassous; species Cabassous unicinctus. The sequence continues at coordinate 11,553 of JAQZBX010077061.1, read as the reverse complement.
AGTGTTTACTGTCATTATTGCCATCCCCATTATTATCATCACACTACCATAACTGTCATCATTCTGGTTATGGGAAAGAGAGCTAAAAGAAAGCCAAGGCCTCCAAATCCTTGCCTTGCAGAATTCTAGATAACACAGCTGTTAAATTATCACATGAGATGTTGCTGGGTCCAGCTGGCTGACAGCTTAGGGTCTTACCAATATCTCTAAAGACTGGAAGTGATTTTAAACTTTCAGGTGCTTCAGCCAAATCTGAAGGATGCTGTGGATCCCTAAACACCCCCACTGGAGGCAGGGAGTGAGAATATGTCATTTGAAACTAAGGTGGAAGGTTCTGGAAGTTGTCGTGGCCTGTCGTCCTGAGGAGTTCATAGAGATGGCAGTAGAAATGAAGTGACCTGTGATTTTTCTAATAAAAGCCATATGACGGTGACAATAACTGACACAAGGCAGTCCGGGACCTCAAGGTTTCTCTTCATTTGAGGCCCCAAAGAGCAGCACTGCAACAAAAGCAAATTGAAATTGCCTTTCCTACAGGACTGGAAATATCAAATGCAGAGTGTGGTGTAGCCTTTGAATCCACAGGGTAGCAAAGTAAAGGTCAATTACCTCACTTAGAAGAATGAAAGGCATATAGTAAAAGTCAAATAGATATGCCATTACATAATATATTTCGAGCATGGAAATGAGGATTTTCTATTGCAGGGTTATAGTTAATGCACTGGTAAACACACGAGACTTATGACAAAGAGTAAGATATGAGGCCGACAGTGGATCTGCCCGACAGAGTGCTCTCTGTTCAGAGGAGGTGTCTGTGTGGAATGGTGCTGTCACCATTGATTGGTGTCAGGACCTTGCCGAGAAGCAAGCACGCTGGCCCCTTAACCCGTCAGACAGCCAGGAGGAACAGGTGCTTCTGCTAAGTGGCTCCAGGGATTTCAGGCCGCCAAGGCACTGAGCTGTGCCAGACCAGCTTCTCCGCCTCTCGTCTGTCCTGACCTGCTGTCGATGGAACCATGTTCCCCACAAAGACATGTCCAAGTCCTTACCCCTGGTGCTGTGGCTCTGAACTCATTTGTAAATGGCATCTTCAAGCCCTAACCCCCAGCTCTGTGGGTGTGGACTCGTTTGTAAATAGGACCCTCGGACCTGTTTGGATGGTGCCACATTGAATCAGGGTGGGCCTTAATCCAGAATGACTGGAGTCCATATAAGGAGAGGAAATTGGATGTGGAAGTAGGAGCCAGAAGTGGAGCCAGAGAAAGAGGCAGATTATTGGCCATGTGATGGAAGCAGAGATCCAGTGCTACCAGAATGCTAGACTCTGGGAGAAAGCATGGCCTGGTAATACCTTGATTTGGGACTTCCAGCCTCCCAAAATGTGAGACAATAAATTCCAGTTGTTTAAGCCATCCAACCTGTGGTATTTTCATAGCAGCCCTGGAAAACCAAGACACCTGTGAACATGTACCATGGGCTTCCCTTCTTCCCTGACATTCTTCTGATGGTCCTGAATTGACTTGGACCCAGTTCTGGTCTGCTGCACTGGCAAATTAGGTTTAATCACATTATTCCAAACTCCTGTGGCTGCGACTATTTATTCCAAGGCTCTTCCCCCAGTCCATGTACTCCGGATTCTAATCTCCACAGTTAAACGGGATTAATGTGCATACATCCTGATTTTTGCAATTGTTGATGATTTGATCTGGAGTGTTTGGCCCTGGTATTTGCATTCTGACCACCTCCAACACACTGGCTCTTGTGAAGGGCCCTTTCCCTTAAAGCAATCACCTGGCTATGTCTCTGGATATAGCTTCTCCCCTGGCGTGTGCCCAAGTTTTCATCCCATGAGAAATAACCTCAAGGGTCACAGGCATGTTGCTGACACAGAAGCACCTACCCATCACCCTCTACCTTGCATTATTTCACCTGACGGAAGCACCCTGAGTTTATTATTCACCACTTAAGAAGCCCTATGACTTTAGGCATGTTGCTTAATTTCTCTAACTCTAAGCATCAGTTTCCATGTTAAAAGCATTCAAAATAATTACACTTTTCATTTCTTTTTTTAAAAAAGGACTTACATTAAAAGGGGATATTTGATAGTGAATGCATCTTAAAATCATCTGAAGCTGCACAACTGCCAGAAACATCTAAAATGGAATATATGCGTGGCAAAATCTCCCTTAGTTCTGGAAAGCACCACTTTGGTAAGCTTTTTTTATTCAATTGATATAATGGAAATACCCACTTTTCCTGGGAAAGCCCTGATTCTGTGAAATAACCCAAAGGCAGCTGTTTCAACTTGAGAGCGTAAGCTTTCTTGGTAGTGATGTAAATTTGGTGTGCCTTTCCAAATCAAAGTCTCTGAAGACTTAAATGAATTCTCCCCACTAAATAACAATTTATGCTGCCCAAGGCCTGAAAATGATTTTGCCCTTGGGTGATATGTGCATCTATTTTGCCCAAGCATTTGCTCACCGGGAACTAGGAGAACATATACACAGAGAAGAACATGGAGGTCTGGTCTCTCAACCTCTTGGAGAAAAGGCTGAGCTAGGTGCGTGCCACACTGAGAAGGAGACAGGCTTGGGAAACTGTACTGTTGAATAGAATAACCACTTTCATCTGGGCCAGGAGACCTGGCCACATTCTTTGGGTTGAGGTGAGAATTTCCCTTGAACTGAATGTTCCCACAAACATTGATCCTGAAGAAGGACATAGATGGGACTTTATTCCAGCTCTGGAGCTAGGGAGTAGGAACCTGGGCCATGCTGGAGATGTTCCTCTTGGCCCAGTCACCACATTGCCAAGATGTGATGCCTTCTAGGAGTTGGCAGAATTGAAGGTGAGGCCCTAAAACTAGTAACTTCCTCTCAGTGTAGTATTTCAGTGCTCCCCAAATCTTCCATGAAGTGTTGTTAAATATAACAGCATTGTTTTGAGGAAGTATGCATCCAGAATTGGGGAAAACAAGCATGCCATGTGGCAAGCAGCCTGATTGGCCCTTTTAAACCAGGAAAAGGGGTCTGATGAACCCTAGAGCCACATATATGAGGCTCAGGGCAATTTAAACTCCCCAAATAGAGCTACAACTTCCCCTTCTTCCTGTCTCACTGTTATTCTACACGAGGCTCTGCTGCCAAGTGGGCAGAGATGTGATAATTTAAGAAGAGGTATTGTTAAATAGTTCTGAATGAAAGGAACTGTGCATATGAGAAGTATGAGGAGAGGGGGCCCTTATATTTTCCTGGGTTGGAGATGTGGGAAGAGCAAGAAAAGACAGGAGGTTGGGAGCAAGCAAGTCAAAAAACATATCCAATACATTTCAATGTAGGTAACATGTCAGAAACCAGATTGGAAATGCCCATATCATACAAATTGAAAGTCAGAGTGACACAAGTCAGGAACTCAGGGAAAAAACCCACAATTCAGGTCACATGTAAATTCCAAAGTTGAGAGAGCCTGGGCAGAAGAAAGGTAACATGGCAGAGTGGACAAGATCTTGGGCTCTGAGGCAGAGTTTCCTGGTTTGAACCCTGGCCTTTGCTCCTTTAACTAGGTATGTGACTTTGGACAATATTCTTATCTTCTCAATGTCCTAGCTTCTTCCTTTTAAGATGGAGTTAATAATAGTGATATTACTATGTGGATCATATGATGATTAAATAAATTAGTAAAAGTAAACTGCTTGGAAGAGTTCCTAGGAAAATACAATCACATGATAAATCTTAGTTATTACTATCATTACTTTCTGTTCTATTACATTATTTTCTGGGAAAATATGAGCTAGGCACAACTGATGAGTATCAATTGTTCTGACAAATTATCTATTCTCTTTTTAATAATTCATTTGCCCTTCAAAATAAGGAAGGGGAAAACAGGAAGGAAGGAGAAGTTTAGGCACAAGAACTTAAGGAGATGGGAAAAGAATTAAAAGAACAAAAACATGAGTATTAAGATGATTATGATTCTGAGCTGGTCTGATGCCTGCAATAGGAAACTTCACATTTACTTCCTTCTGAGGTAGCTAAAAATTGTGCTGGTTATCAATTATAAGTCAAATTATTGATCTATAATTTAAATATGGAGGCATTAAAATGGTTGAGTTGTGGAAAAATGGCTCCTTTTTGGTTTAGAAGCAAAAGATATATTAATGCTTTTGGCTAAAAGATTAAAAAATACTTTCAAATTCAACAAGCACATTTTACCAATGAATCCACATATGGTATATATCCAAATGCCTGGTTATCGGTACAATTTAGGCCATGTCAGAAATCATTGGAAAGCATATCAATTAAGAACAAGGGCTGTAATAAAAGGGCTTATATTTATTCTCCACCTAAAATAGCAACAACAACAAAAAACCCAAAGAAGTTTACCCGTGAAAGACAGGAAATAAGTGAGGTGAGTCCAGTGATTGCCTTAAGTCCTGCCTTGAGAGAATTTCCTAGCCATGGTGAAGGGAGTGGGAAACCAAGCAGAGCCTAGTGGACTTTCTGATTAGTGGGGTTGGAGGTGATAGTTCAGGAGACTAAGGGAGCTGGAGACAATACATAGATAATAACAGAGGGGAGAGAACTGCCAAACTTAGAACTGGTGAGATCTGTACATGGTTCCCCTCTATTATTCAGCAAAGTATGTATAAGTATATGTGTGTGAAGAAACTAAATGAGGCCAGGCTGGAAAACATCCAAAAGAATTATAGAAGAGTGCCTGACACATAGATCTGGGGATAATGCCTATTCCCACCAGACAGACTAGTAAAACTCATAATTCACAAGAAATTGGAGAGAATACTCAGGAAAGTCTTGCTTCAGTAATGGGGACTTGCTTCAGTAATGGGGACTAATTAAGCTCAAAATGATCAAACTGTTTCCAAATAACATAATTAAGTCTCAGAGGAAACATCAAAAATATTCATAGGACTACAAAAATACTCAGCACTCAACAAGGTAAACTTACGTTTATCATCTAATCAAAGATTAACAGGCATTCAAAGAAGTATAAAAATGAGGCAAATAATAAATCAATTGAAACAAACCCAAAATTGACACATATATTACAATGAGCAGGCAAGGAAATTAAAACAATTATCATAATCATTTCTATATGTTCAAAGTTAACTAGATGTATGGATGTTGTGAAAGGACCCAACTCAAACTTCTAGACACAAAAATTGCAATTTCTGCAATGAAAAATTCACTTTATGGTATTAACAGCAGATTGAAAAAGCAAAGATTAGTGAACTTCAATATATGGCTATAGAAACTGTCAAACATGAAACACATGGAGAAAAAAGTTTTCAAAAACTGTAAAGAGCATCAGTGAACTGTGGGCCAATGTCAAATGGCCTAAAACATGTAACTAAGGTCCTAAAGGAGAAGAGAGAGATAGGTAGACAGAATAAATATTTGAAGAAATAATTACCAAAAACTTTTCCACATTTTACCAAATTCAAGAAGTTCAATGAACTCCAAGTATCAGAAACATGAAGAAAACTACACTAAGGCACATGATAATTAAATTCCACAAACCAGTGATAGAGACTATCTTAAACACAGCAAGAGAAGAAAAAGACATGGTATATACAGATTTCTCTCTGGAAATAATGCAAGTGAGATGTCAGTGGAGTAACATCTTTAAAGTAGTATGTCAGCATAGAGTTCTATACCCAGCAAAACATTTTTGAAAAATGAAGGCAAAATAAATACATTTATGTACAAAATCTGAAAGAATTCATCATAAGCAGACGTGCACTATGAGAAATTTTAAAAGAAGTCCTTGAGATGGAAGAAAAATGATAGCAGATGGAAATCTGGATGTATATTAAAGGGAATGAAGAGCACCAGAAATGGTAACCACATGGGTAAATATATAAGATTTCCCCCTTATTTTAAAAAATCACTGCTTATTTAAATAGAAATTATAATAGAATGTGGTAGATTGAATTTTATTCCCCAGAAATAAACATGCTTTTAATTTTAATCCCATTCCTGTGGGTATAACCATTATAAATAGGATTTTGACGATGTTATTGTTAGTTAAGATGTGGCCAACTGAATCAGGATGGGTCTTAGTCCTATTACTGGGGGACTTATAAAGAGAAAGCCATGGGGAGGAGCAAGAAGATGGAAGTCCGGGGATACCCAGAAGAGAAAGGGGAGGAAATTGCCACATGATAGGAAAGCTGAGGAACCCAAGGACTGCCAACCCAGAATGCTATCAGCCCCAGGAGAAAGCAAACCTTCTGTTCTCTGAAGCTGCAAGACAATACAGTTCTGTTGATTAAGCCAACCCATTGTTGGCTTTGTCACAGCAGCCTAGAAACTAAGACAAAGTATATTGTGGGTTTTATAACATATGCATATTTACATAAAATGTATTAAAAGAAAAACATAAAAGTTTGAAGGGAAGAAATGGAAGTATACTATTGTAAGGCTCTCATACTATAGGTGGAATGGTAAAACATCACTTAAAGTTAGACTGTGAGAAGATAAAATTATATGCAATAAACCTTAAAGCAATCCTAAAATAACACACAAAAGAGGTATGCCTAATAAGCCAAAAAAGGAAACAAAAAAGAATCACAAAGCATTTCTCAATCCAAACAATAGCAGTAAAAGAGAAAAACTGAATACCAAAAACATGGAACTAATAGAAAATAAATAACAGGATGTTGATTTAAATCTAACTGCAAAGATATATAAAGAGTCTGAACACCCTAATTAAAAGTCAGATAAAAAGAGCAAGACAACTATTTGCAGTCTATAAGAAACTCACTTTAAATATAAAGACACAAATAAATTAAAAGTGAAAAGATGGAAAAAGATATATCATGATAACACTAGTCAGAAAAAAAACTGGACCAGTATTTTAGTATCAGACAGAGTAGATTTCAGAGCAAAGAATATTACCAGAGATAAAGAGAATCATTTATAATGAAAAAGGGTTCAATTAATCCAGGGAACATAGCAATCCTAATAATTTATATTCCTAAAATGGGGTTTTAAAATGCATAAGCAAAACTGATATAGCTGCAAGGAAAACTATACAAATCCATAACATGTCACAGATATCAATAGCCCTCTTTCAATAATTGATAGAACATGTAGACAAAAATCACCAAGTTTATAGTAGACTTGAACAACACTATCAACCAACTTGACCTAATTGACAAGTATATAATAGTCCACCCTAAAACATCAGAATACTTATTCTTTTTAAACACACGCAGAATATTTACCAAGAGAGACCATATGCTGGGCCATAAAGCAAGTCACAATAAATTTAAATTCATTCAAAGTATGTTCTCTGATCACAATGTAATTAAATTATAAATCAATGACATAAAGATATCTGGAATATCCCCGAATATTTGGCAAAAAATTATACACATCTAACCCTTTTAAAATAAAAGGGGAAAGCAGATGTGGCTCAAGTGATTGAACTCCTGCCTAACACATGGGAGATCCCGGGATCAGTTCCCAGTGCCTCCTGGAGAAGACGAGCAAGACAGTGAGCTGTCGCAATGGGGAGGTGCGGCATGCTGATGAAACAAGATGACGCAACAAAGGAGACACAAAGAGGAAGGACAATGAGAGACATAACAAAGCAGGGAGCAGAGGTAGTTCAAGCGATTGAGTGCTTCCCTCCCACATGGGAGGTCCCAGGTTTGGTTACTGGTGCCTCCTAAAGAGAAGACAAGCAGACACAGAGAGCACACAGCAAGCAAATGGACACAGAGAGCAGACAGTGAGTGCAACCAACGATGTGGGAGGACTAAATAAATAAAATAAATCTTAAAAAAAAATAAAATAAAAGAGGAAATAAAAAAAGAATTTTGAACTGACACAATATATCACAGTTTGTAAGATGCTGCTAAAATAGTACTTATTGGAAAAATTATAGTACTAAATGTCGATATCAGAAAAGAAGAAAGGTATCAAATCAATGAGTTTAACTTCCACCATAATAAACTAGAAAAAGAAGAGCAAATTAAGCCAAATACAGATCAAAATAGAAAACAATGAAATAGAAAACAGAAACATAACAGAGAAAATCAACGAATCCAAAAGCTAGTCCTTTGAGAAGATCAATAAAATTGATAAATCTCTGGATTGATCTGGGGAAACAAAGAGAAGGCACGAATTACCAGTCTAAGGAATGAAGGAGTTGACATCACTACAGATTCTACCAGATTCTAAATCCATTGAAGAGATTATACTAAGCGTCCTGAAAGGGTTTCTGGGAATTCCCAGATAGTGGGGGAGAGGGAGCAATAGTGGATTCCATTGTAGAGAGGTTCTGCAGCACTTTAGCCGCACACTAATGAAGAGAGGAGAGCTGGTCACTTCAATGCCCCATGAACAGCAGAGAGCGACAAGCTGAGACCCAGAGGAGGCTCTGTGGCCTGAAAAACCTGCTCTCTCTCCATAACCAGTATGGTTCACCTGCAGGGGCCACCCCTGTGTTTCTGTGCTGCTTGAGACTCTGAGACCTTTTTATTACTTGTGGTGGGTGGAGTCAAAGACTAAGTGAAAGTGAAGCCCTCCTCTGCCCAGGGGATGGACATTCAGAGTTGAAATGAAGGAGAAGTAAAGAAAATGAAGAAATGTGGCTTTTTTTTTTTTGCACACCTGAGATTGTGGACTTTGATTCTTCTCTGTTACACACATTTAGGTCCACGTGGAGGACAAAGAAGGGAACAGAAGCCAGAAGGGAGAGATGGAAGGTGGTAGAAGTATGAAATTGAAACCAGAAGTAAACAGAAGAGAGAAAAATCCTCCATGAATCCTGGAAATACTAGGTAGATGTGGGTAGAATAAAGTTTCTTATTATAGAATGGATGAGTGTTTAGGTCATTTTTATTTAAAGATCTTAGCACAGGGAAATCTAGATGGCTCACATATATACAGGAAGATTGCCTTTTTGCAAATGGGGAGAATTGTCATTCTACATGAATACCATTGACATTCGGGTTTGGTCATGATGCAACAGGGATCCGCATGCACAAGGGTATTCTAGGATTTAAAAATTGCCCAGGAAAACGTTCTCCAGGCACAGATGAGGTTTGTTAGGACATAACGACCACCATTCATCGAACAATTATTTACTGGACACCTAACATGAACTAGACATTTTGTTGATGCCAGACATTCAACAATTCAGGGTCCATCTTCAAGGAGTTTCAAATCTGCAAGTTTCTACTTTCTTACGGAATTGTATGAGAAAAAACTCCAGTTTCAGGCAAATATGATTTGTATTTCCTGTTTTGGCTGGCACACGTTTAGAATGCTTAAGCCTCCAGTCAGGATGCAGCTCTTTTTTCTATTATATCTATAGGACAGTAGTGGTGTATCAATGGCTTAATGTCATTAAACATTTATTAAGCACCCATGGTGTGCTACACTCACAGAAAACAGATAAAAGACATTGCTCTTACTTAGCATCCCTTTGAAAAAGAAGAGTAATGAACATATGCTTTTCAGTAGATCAAGCAAGCAATATACATTTTAAGAAATCCATAAATATTTAATTAAGATTTTGTACAGTAACTCTGATAGAGAAATCCAGGCTTCTTCAACATCTAAAATGGGATTATAAATAACTAAATATTTAAAGGTCCACAGCTTTTGGGCATTCCTTTTTGGACAAGTGAATGGAAATATTTGAAATAGATATTTCAAAATTATTCCATATTATTTCTCCTAAATTTCACAGAATAAAAAAATTAAAAATCAGAGGACATCCTAAATTCCCAAGAGACTAGATAGGTTAATTTTGCTTCATTTCAATCCCCTGGATATAAAATGTGGCAGGTTTCATTTCATCAAAATAGCTTATATGTTAATAACTTGGAAGGGATTTGAAGTGTGACTTTATCCTTTCATTTTTAAATATAAACATGCACTCACACACACACATACACACACACACACACATTTATAGGAACAGGAGCTTTTGTCTGCAGATCTACAATCCTATCATTTTGGCATTTTGTGGCCCTTTGGAATGTCATCCTTGACTCTAAACCCTTTTGTTCTAAAGTTAATTTTAGCAATGAATTGCCAGGTCTCTGGAGAGCATGTGTCACAACAAATTTTACTTTGAGACAGATTTTTGGGTCTATATTTAATTAAAAGTGCCCCTTACATCTGTTCAGTAGCCATCCCAAAAAAGTCCTCCTAAGATGCAAGTGATGACCCACAACTTCCGATCTATATTTATAGGTAACATTCCATAGCAGCAACTGCCAGCTGGTAGCCTGCACTTTTCTCCCTACTGTGCCACTGAAAGGGAGCAGTTTGTTGCGTGGGAGGTCTAAAATTGTGGAGATTAAATTACCATTCGAGTGGACATGGTTACAATACCATTCAAAAATATTACTTAACTCTCAGCTACATATATATATTTTTTTTTCTGTACAGAGCTTCCCAGGTGAGTTGTTACAGATCTGTGTCAACTGCTTTTGTTGCATGGAAAAGACATGAGTAGCAGATCCTCTATCTGCAATCAGCTTCTAGAGGAGCAAAGTATAGAAGGTACTTTGACACAGCGAGGAACATAGTACATTTATGAACTGAAAGAAAATTGAGTTTCTGTTGAATTGTTTACTGCTCCTGGAGAAACAAGAGAGGTTAATTTCATACTGTTTAATATAGCTTTGAAAGAATGTAAAATAAAATAATAGCACGAGCGTAACGGTGGTAGGCTTAAAATCTGCCCTCCCCCAAGCAAAACAAACTGAATGTAGTTTTAGACCTTTAAAATAGATTTTAAGCGCTTATGAATTCAGATCCTAAGGGATTATGCTAAGTGGTTCTTACAAATCATATCTCCTGCCAAGTGGCATATAGAAAAAATATGCAAAAATATGATTATGTTTCATTGAAGACTCTGTCTATTCTGTATTATGGCTGAATTTGAATTTTATATTTATAGACATCATTACATCACATATGGTAAGTGACTGTAAAACATACATATGCAAAATTAGATTGGTTTACCTATATGCAAATGAATTAATCTATTCATGTGTATACTTTTTTATTATCCTTTAATTTCTCGAAATAGATGGCTGGAATCCATTTGTTTCTTATGGACCCTGAAGTGCCAAAAAGGGTTACTGTGTACTATCAGTAAATCATCCACCACATCAGTGGTCCTTTACCTTCCATTGATTTTTTGATGGGGGGAGGGGGAGTTCAGGGGCTGTAGTTACAGGCTTATGGTGTGAATGAAAATAAGATCCCAGGTTTGACTTTAATAATTCAGAATGAAGCCTTCCTGGAGGAGAACTCGGCTCCACAGTCCAAGACAGCATATTACAGCTCTCTCTTGTAGATGAGCACTTAGCAATACAAATGGAATGTAAGTCACAGATAGGTATGTGGTTTTAAATTTTCTCACTAGCCCAGTTTAAAAAAGTAAAACGTAATAGGTGAAATTAATTTAAGTAATATTTTCATTTAACCCAATATATCCAAAAGTATTATTTCAATATATGATCAATATAAAAGTATTAACGAGATATTTTTCATTCTTTTTTTT